>VZTT01001981.1:0-92116 GCA_013400855.1 Buphagus erythrorhynchus
TTAGAGGACCAGCTTTGAGCTCTGCTGAAAGCTCAGCTTGCAACTTGGGTGTCACAGCGTGGGGCTGAACTCATTCAAAAATCGAGTGATGAACCCCTCTAATAAAAGAACCTTCTCTGCAAGCTTTCCCCAAAGGCATCCCAAAAGGTCCCATGGACTAAGCAAAGAAAACAAGTCCATCCTGATCCATGGCCCTGCATGCTGATAGGAATTGCCTGCTACAAACTCACAGCACATGGGCTTGGCCAGTGATTTCCTTGCAAGGTGCCATGGGCAAGGACAGCCCCAGCTGCATTTGCAAGGACCAATTTTGTGGGTAGAGAATTAGAACAAGTGCCTTGTGTGTGATGATTGATACTGCCAGGCGGACAATAATTATGATTTACACATGATTTCTTTATTCTTGAGGGGAAATCCCAGTTGCCAAATATGTTAACGAGCTATGTAATGGTGTGTTAACGGACACCATTAGTTTGCTGGACAAAACCGAGCCCCCTGCCAAAACAAACCTTCTCCAATGGTACATTTTATGGATCAGCAGATTCTGAAAATGCTTCAGAGCAGGACTGGATGGTGGGGCACATGCTCTGGGAATGGCTAACAGTTTCCTAACCACAAGTTTAAAGGTATCTGTTAGTAATTAAATGCACTCGAGCAGTTGTTAATTCCAGTGTTGTGCAATTTCTCTATGAGGTGCAATAATTGCAGTCCGGAAATAGTTTGTTTTAATGTTATGACCAGATTAGTGTGGAAAGGAGTCCCAGCTTGTAGCAGTTTGTGTTAACTTCCATCACCAGGGTCGAGGTGCTTGTGTGTGCTCAGGAATGTGCTCATGGCCCAGGGCATGCATGGCCAGGGAGCTGTGCCTCCCAAATCCTTCCTGGCATGGACAGGACTGATGCTGAGCTCAGCAAGGTTCTTGGGAGATGGCCCTGGTGCCACAGAGAAGGATCTGCCAGACCCTGTGCCTCCCAAATCCTTCCTGGCATGGACAGGACTGATGCTGAGCTCAGCAAGGTTCTTGGGAGATGACCCTGGTGTCACAAAGAAGGATCTGCCAGACATGGCTCAGGAGTACTGAGGAAAGTCTTAGTTCTGCTGCTTTTGGAAGCAGGAGCAGCTGAACAACTCCTGCACAGAGGGAATTGGGATGGTTCAGAGCCTTTTTGAGGTGTGTCAAGGTGTGGGCCAGGATAGGAGGCCTTGGGCTGAACCTGAGTCAAAAATGCTCATGGATACAAGTGTGCATCTTCTGCAGCTTGTCAAGAAGAATTTGTCCTGTGGAGGGATGGTGGAATCACACCCTCCCAGCCTGCAGTGCTCTCCCTGAGAAAGCCTGATCTCAGTTTTCAGACTGGGTTCCTTTGTATAATCCAGGCTTCACCAAAAAAATTTTTGTGGACCTGGACTTTTCCATTTCCAACAAAATATTCAAACTGTGGGAACGTCTGAAGTACCAGATGTGTTGGACAGCAGAGGACAGTAACATCCTGGAAGTGTTGTGCCATAGTATTTGCCCCAGGGGTTGGATCAATGGACAGATGTGAATATCCTGAAATCTCAGAAATCTCCAAAGCACATTTTGTAAAAACCAAACCGTGTGACCCATTTACTCCAGAGCAGAACTTCTAGGGCCTCCCTGTACTTCTTTCTGCTCAGCTGTTCAGCAGAGATGTACTCAATAAAGCTCCTTAAAGCAGATTATTGCTTCAGTTATGAACATTCATGCATTAATAGAAGAATTTTGGAGGACAAATATAAATTAAATAAATGGCTGACAAGGCTGGAGCGATCCAGCAGTGATTCTGCTTCTTCCTCTGAAAGGATTCCATTCATCTCAGACACGATATTCTAATCTTTGACTGAGACAAGAGTGTTACCTGGATAGTTTCCAGTTGTGTTAATGGGAGCTGTGAAAATCCTGTGCATATCAGCAGGAGAAATGGCCCCCCTTTCCAAAGGGAATGGTTTTGGTTGTCCTTAGTGCATTACAATAAACAGCCACCACACTTAATTACTTTTTGCACCACTTTCCCTCCCCTCCTCATATCTTTATCTCTTCATGCCATAAAAATATTGCATTTTAAAATGAAATCAAGGAGACAGAAAACAGAGGAGACATGTTTTGCATAAAAGAAGAAACATGTGTTAGGAATAAAGGCCTGAAATGGGCAAACATATTGAAAACATCCACGCCTTCCCTCTCCCCCTCTGCCCCTTGCAGGGAAGCAGGAGGGAAGCAGGAGGGAAGCAGGAGGGAAGCAGGAGGGAAGCACCTCTCCTGTCTCTCCTTGCTGGGATGGGGGCTTGGTTTTCCTGCAAAAACAACCAGCTGTCCTTACAGGAGAGGGGTCAGGAGCAAAGTGTGGAGTTTTTCCACCTTGTGCTGTTCTGTGTGGATGTGAGCATGTTCTGGTACTTGTACTAGAGCTGAGCATGCTGCTGGCACAGGCAGGTGAAATTCCTCTGGCAGAGGCAGAGATGACTCTGGATGGTTTTTCAAGGGAGTGAGTTGTTCTCATTTCTCCTGGGAAGGACAGAGGCATGGATTAATCACGTTCATCCTCCGTGACAGCCCTGCTTAGGACACTGAGTGTATGCTTGTACTGAAATCAGTACAATTTCAGTGAACTGCAGTTGGCACGGGTAATCCAGCATGGATTGCACAAGTTTCCCATGAAAATGTTCAAGTGACTTACTCACAAAAACCTCCCTGCTGCTGCTGACCTGCTCCCTTCACCTGAGCTGGTCTCAAGCTGTGTTGTGCTGTCCTGCAGTGATGCCAGGGCAGGCAGAGCTGAAGGAAATAATACTTGGNCAGTGATGCCAGGGCAGGCAGAGCTGAAGAATGAAGGGCTTTCAGGGAGTCTGACTCCACCTGGGCTGCTCCTTCTTTTCTTCTTTGCCAAGAAAAACAAAAATATATTCTCCCCACCAACTCCTTAAAAAGGTTGAGGGGGGAAACTGCAGAAATATTTTAAGTGCTTGTTGTTTTTCCTAAGGGGACAAAAATGCAATGTGGTTTTATTCTGGCCATGCAAATATTTATGTGAGCAAGAGAGAAGCAAGATCAGAGAGAATCACTGGGTTTGGTTGTGACACAGGCTTTGGTGCCAGAGATGTGGGTTTACTCTTGGCTCTGCCAGAGCTTGCCTGTGTAACCTTGAACCAGCCACATTCACCTCTGTGCCCACAGCTCCCATCTGCTACAGCTGATTTGAACCCTTTTTTTGGGGTATTAGCTGCATGGTGTTGGGACAGATCTGGAGGAAAAAGGAGCTTTTCAACTCAACATGAAGATCTGAGTGCTTAGGTGATGTAGTAATCGTGGAAAATTATGGCAATTTGAGCTCAGGAGGGCACCTCCAGAATTTGTACCGTGCCCTGCACACTGTGCTTGGTTTGCTGGAGTCTGCTCTGAGCTGCTGCAATGCAAACAATGGTCTGCATTCAGTAAGTAGCTCCTCAAATTTCCTGTGGATATCCCCAGCAAATCTGTATTTAAATAAGCAATAGTTTCTTAATCCTGGACTGCAAGTTGCTGGGGCAATTTGTACTCAAGGTGAATGCTGAGGTTAGGGAGATGTGGAGATGTATAAAAGAAGCTTGCCATCGAAATTGTTTCCAGCTGTTTTCATTATGCCCCACTTCTGCAGAATAAACGAAACATTTTAGCTTTCAGCTATTTCCTTCTGGACTCTGTAAAGCTACCTGTTCTCAAAAGCATTATTTGGTGTCTTTAAGTGCTTTAGTCTGATGTTTTTACAGTTGTATTCAGCCAGTCAAGAAAAATGCCTCTAAATAGATAGGAAAGGCAGCTGAAAAGATGGAAAAGCAGTTTGATTAAATGAAAATATCCATTCAGTTTGACTTTTTGAAAGCATAAAAATATTTTGGTAATACATTCTGGATATGCTAGAATTTCTCAACAGTCTTTTATTCTAGTCTTCCCCTGCCAGATTGGCTAAGGCCATAGAATTTAGCAAATAACATGAGCTGGTGTCCATTTTCCTCCCCATTTCTTGTCATATCTAAGTGGGCACTGCAGCCCAAATGACTCAGAGCAGGCTCAAACCTGTGTTGCTAGGGCCACTCCCAGTCCTAGCAGAAATGGGTACAAATTTGAAATCTTTTGCTAAGATATATATCCATCCATCCATCCATCCATCCATCCATCCATCCATCCATCCATCCACCCATCCATCTCAAAGAAATCAACTTTTTGCTAAATATTTTCATCCAAAGGAGTGGGGAAATCATGTCAAAAAGAGTTTGAAAGACATTTTCTTGACTTTTGCACTAAAACCTAAAGCAGTTAAGTGTCTGTTGCAACCACCCTGTGCCTTACCAAGATCTTAAAGACCAGATCTTTCATCCAGAAAGATGTCTCTCTGGTAACTGAAAAATTTATTCCCAGAAGTGAAAATATATTCTGCCCTTTCTTTTTAGTGAACTCATTTCTGTCTATCTCTGAAGAGTGATTCTTATCTGCTGGTTTCCCACTTGCCCAATATGAATATGCTACCTTAAAAGAAAAGTAATTGATATTTGGCCAAAAGGACAGGAGAAAGGTTAGGAATGTGCAACAAGGTTTCTCATAACTTTGGGGGAGGCAGATGTTTCTCTTCTGTTTCCAACCTTCATTTTCTTTTCATGAAGAACGAGTTCTTTAAAACCAAATAAATATCCCTTTGAGAAGAGCATGGTTCCCACTGTTATTCTTCACATTAACTCTTTTGTAGCTAAGACAGAGTTTAGCTTGTTGATTTTTATTGCAAAAAAAAGAGAAGAAGAGAGACTATAGTGTAAATTTTTTTCTATAAATGGCTTCAATTATGGCTTAAGAGCTGGTCAAAAGAGTAACAAGAGCAACTATAACAAACTCTCTGACATCTGACATAATATGGATTGTCATTGTTCATTCTAGGTAGTGTAAATATGACTAAAAATACTTTCTTCTTGCAATTAAGATTTCATTTAAACATCCATAATTGCAAACATAGCAGCACATATTTCATATCTATAAGGATAGCAGAGGAGAATTTTGGAAGCAGCAACCAAGAGCAGACTTCTTCTGAGGCAAGCAGAGAGGAGAGCCAAGGAAAGGTTGTTATTCTGGGTAGAAGTGCACAGGGTGATGTCCCCTGTCCCTGACTGGCTCCTCTGTGCATGTGGGACATTTCCTACCTGTCTTGGTGATGGAGACAATGGGATGCCATTCTCCTCCTTGGACACTGAGACTAAACTGTCTTGGAAAAGTCTACAGCCTGGAGAAAAGGTGAAAAATGTATAATTTCAGGTTAATATCCTGCCCCTGAGGCTAATACTGCTAATTCCATGCTCTGCAGCCCCCATTTCCCAGGGAAAAGGACTGAAATGTTTCCCAGGACAGAAAGCCTGGCAGGGGAGAGCATCTGTGTGTGGCTGGGAATGGACACTGGGATCTCTGGGGGCTACTGAGGCAGGGCCAGAGGCTGGGGGTCACTGATAAGGTGACCTTGGCCACAGTTTGTCTTCCTAGAGTCTGCCTGATGGGAAATGTGGACAAAAGCCTTTGTGAAGCTCTGCTTGCCATATGTAGCTCCACAAGGCTGCTGGGGAGGCTGAGCCTGTTTACCCACCAGGCCTGAGAGAGGCATTTGGTTCCTAAGTTTATAAATCAACACGGTGACCCCTCTTCCAGAGGATGGAGGGAAGGCTGAGGAATTACAGAAACTGCTGTCTGAAGTCTGGCCATGATGGGATCAATGAACTCCCCAGCCCTGTGCAGGGCATTTAGGATTTTCAGGAGTCCCCGCTGGGAAATCTCAGGAGGAAAGAGAAATGTGAAGTGCAGAGGCAGGAAAAAGTGCCAGGGAAGGGTGAGACAAGAGCTGCCTCAAAGGAAGACTGCTGTGGTCAGTGGAGCAGAACTAGGCTGGAGAAAGATGTGAGATTCCTTGCAAGGGATGAGTGTCACGGGGATCTGGGGTAGCCAAAGCAGTGGTGTAATAGCCAAGGCACAAAGTCTATGTGGGGTCAAGACTAAAACCACTAAATCCAAGCCAAGGGTTGGATTATCAGCCCTTATCTCAGACCAATGGGCTTCCCTGCCCTGTGAGACCCTTCCCAATAAACCTGTGCTGGGTTGAGACTAGGATGGAAGGCAGAGTGATAGTCGGGAGAAAGAGGGTTTTTCACACTTTAAAATCACAGGTGGCTCTCCAGGGCTTCCTGTGATTTATTGTTTCCACATTGTGTGAGTGGGGGACTCTCAGCCCACCCACACTCAGCCTTCTTTTCCTATAACAAACACAAGAACACTGAACATGTGAGTGAGCTCCACGTGCTCATACTGAGCTGACTTCTTCCTCCCTCCTGTGACCTTCACTGTCCATAGAATCACAGAACAGTTTGGGTTGGGAGGAGCCTTAAAGATCATCTTGTTCCAGCCCCCCATTTTCAGCTGCAAGAGCATTTTGTAGCCACGTCCTGGGTCTACTGGGACACCTGGGGACATTTATGTGACTTTGCAGAGATGTGTGGCACAATCAGACAATGTTCCCCATCCAAATGCACTTTTATCTGATCTTTTTCCTGCTGGTTGTAGTTCTGGAAGTTTTAGGGTGAACACTTGCAGTATTTTTCGTTGCCCTCTCATTTTTCCTTCTAGACTCTCCTAAATGCCCAGAATTTGGTACCTTTGGAAGATCCTATCAGGGAAACCTGAATTCAGTTGCCTCACTCTGCTCAGTGTCAGTATTTTGCCTCTGGGGCTCTTGTGTGCTCTCACCTGAATTTCTGGCATCCTCTGGCTGCATGTGAGCAGAGGAATTACTGTCACTTATGGATGATATTTTTCATTGAGCCACTTGAGAGTGAAGGACCTGTTTCCTGTTTAGAGCTCAGAGAGCTCAGCCCAGCCATTTCCTTGCCAAGGCTTTTGGAAAGGAGCACTCTTTGTGTCCTTCCAAGCTCTGAAGACATCTGAGTTCACATCTGACAAATGGGTACAGATGGATCTGCCTGTTCCTGCCCGTGTTCTGCCCGACTGGGGCTGGGGATCGTGGCCAGATCCAAGGCTGTGAAAAGCTGGGTCAACACATGCATGATTTCACCCCACCAAGGAATGTGGCCTGGAGCTGCTGTCTCTCCATGGAACAGACATCAGGCCTCTGTTGGTTTACACAAGTCCTAAGAAAAAGCAGTTTGGAGCCCTTGTACTCCAGCTCCTCACATGATTAGCAATAACCCAAGCACAAAGTTTGGGTTCCTGCTCCATTTGTTCTCGTGCATTTCCCACGCTCGAATTCCTGCTGCTCTGGCAGGAGAGGGAGGATGGTTACACCTGAGGATTTTGCATAGGGATGTGCCTGGGTCACTTTAAACCTGGGTAATTTCTGGCAGAAAGTACTAATCTTTTACACCAGTGTGAGGCATCTATGCATGTGTTAAACCAGAGCTTACCCAGGGAGGTGTTCCAAGTGCTTTGTTCCAACTGGTGCAATAGAGAGAAGCTGAAAAAGTGCCTCATTTTGGGCTTGTTTTCCACACTGGGTCTTTCCAGATCACATATTCCTAAGACCCAGTGAAATATAATGAGATTACCTGTTCTGAAAGAGGGAAGGGGGTTCTGGCTTCTCCAAGCTGCTATCTAGAGATAGCTCCCTGTAATTTTACCATCAAAAGCTCCCCATCTGCTATTTGATCATATTATCAGGCAGTGACCACTTCCATTCTTGCTCAGGCCCCAGGAAAATCTCTGTGGAATTTAGCTGGACATCTAAATGTGATATTATCACATTTTATTACATCTACTAGGATAAACTTTTGGATGTTGCCACAACCTAACTAAAGCAGGGCATCCTTCCTGCTCCAACAACAAAGAGGAACATTTAAAGTATTTTTTAGATGTCACTTCCATACAACTCAGTTATCATAAACACCAGTTTAGCTCAATTTCATCCTAAGGGATATTTCTATTTAGGAGAGTACTGCTGATGCTTGATACAGGAAAAGGAGGAAGCTCTTTAGCATATAAATACCTTATTAAACCTCAGCACACATCTCTTAGCAGGCAAAAAGTCCATGCCCTAAGATCTGAAAAATCACTCTGTTGTGGGGGGAAGGATATTATATTCGATGAATCATGTGGAACTATTTATCAGCAATCACTTCTTTAACTTTTCCACAGTCTTCAGTTTCAAAGCACATTTTGAAGTGACTGAAGTGAGTACAGAGCAGTTTATTTAAAAAATTATTTTAGGAAAATTACCTCAGGCTTGATTGTGTATTTATGAAGGGTTTCTATTTTCTTTTTTTTTTAAATATTAACATAATGTAAGAAAATGACTTTATTAAGAACAGTGGAAAAATGTGTAGAGAAACAGAAAAGATTTTGTAGCAGACAGTTTGTAATGGGAAAAGTTTTGCTTGTTGTGCAGTCACGAAGGGCAAAGTCAGTGGAAAGACCTTGATTTTGATGGGCTTTGGATTAGGCTTGTTACCAGTGTGGGATTGTTCATCACAGAACCTTGAGCTGTTTCTGGTTATATCTACATCCTCCTCAGTAAATGTATTTTGATTTCTCTGTTTTTCTCCCTTGCTATTATAAGTAATTATTTTTAATAACTTCAATTACCTACCTCATCCTTCTTGCTGCCGCCTTCTTAACATGAATCCTGTCCTGATCTTGAGTTAAAAATGAAATTAAAGTGCTCATAATTCAAACCAATGAATGTTTTTTGCCCTGCAACCATTGTTGCATGATCTCTTGCAAATCCACATTGGCCACTTTGTGCTCCTGACATTGCTCATTCCTGGAACAATTCTGGTCTGCTGCAGTTTAATTATGATGTGTTTCAGTACACAGCTCAGCATGGTGCTCATAGTGATGACTTAGTGATTTTCTAAACCATGAAATAAATCTGATTGTGAATATTTGGTATGTGCTTTACAATCAGCTGGATTATGACTTTTCCCAATGGGGTCAGCCTTTCTATGGTGAGCCCACAGATTGGAGTAGAGCTAGAATTTTGCTGTGGATTGTTGTGGGCTTTATAGTTTTAATTTAAATGAAACTCATCATTTTTCATTACTTAGCATCTGAACCATGCTGGTACTACATGGGTTTAGACTGGGAGCTCCAGGGATGAGCTGAAATGTGAAGTTTGCGTGAGCTGTATGGGCAGGAGCCACACTCCTGGAAGGTAGACTTCATTCCATGGCTTTGGAAAAGTGCTGTGTGAATCCTGCTGATTGCCCTTGGAGCTGGGAAAGGGAGCAGGAGAGAGGTGACTGCTCAGGTCAGTGCACATGCAGAGCTGGAGGGGCATCCTGGGGCCCTGGACATGCTGGGAATGTCAAGGTGCAGCTTGGATTGCACAGAGACAGACAGGATCCATTCCCAGGCATCCCCGGCTGATGAAAGGGAAATTGTTTGCAGTGACTTGGAATGGATTAAGTAGACAAAATATGAATGTTTGAATAAAGTAGTAGCCACAGCTCTTGTGTAGACAGTAAACAATGGTTTATTGACAGTAAACTCTTGCTCTTATGGTAAAATGTCTTAAATCACTTATTTCCTGAAAGGCTCAGGCAGGGTGTCTTTGGTCACTCACACATGTTTTGTACTTTATCTCAAATCAAAACATCCTGATTTCCAGTCTCTGGAACACATTACTGGTCCATGCTTCCCTTGTTTGAATAAAAGGTGGCAAACCCAGCTGTGCACTCACCAAGGCTGTTTTAAATAGCATCTATGAGTTAAGAAAAGGCTGTGGATAGATGAGACCCTAGGAATTGTGCAGAGACATCCTCAGACTTGGCTTGACAAATGTTGTGTTGTTGGACAACTCTTCTTAATCCCTTTCTTCTTGGACTTTGCTGTGATTGCTCTGAAGGAATGGAGTGTTTTGTCTCTCAACCTGATCTCTCCCTGCTCCAGCCTCCAGCATGTAGATGTAGCTGTGCCAGTACTCACTCTCTACTCTGATACTGTCAAAATGACTCAGAAAAAAAATCATCCTTCTAGAAGTAGTTGAGTGATCTGTTTGTTTTGACAGCATTGGCTCCAAGAGTGATTGCACAACCAGTTGTGCTGGCCAGTGTGATGGGAGGGCAGGGGTGTACTGAGAACAAAACCAGCACACAGAACTCACTTCTACCCATGCAGACAGATGTGACAGATGTGTGAAGGAGACAGGACAGGCTGTGAACACACTGGGTGTGCCCTCGAGTGGGTGACAATTGCTCTGTGGTACCTGTGCTGACTCCTCCTACCTGTGCACAGGTGATGCATCCCTCTTGCACAGCAGGGTAAAATGACCCGAATCACTTCACCCTGCAGAGGTGCACATCAGCCCTTCTTGCAATGAGGATCATTCAGGGCCATGTGCTCATCTGTGAGGCAGTGCTGGGTGGCCCAACACAGGGGTTGTGCAGGTGTCCATGCAGGGATGGAACCCCAGCCTGAGCCCATTTTTTGGGAGGAGAGCACAAGACAAGGAGGGGAGCTGGAGGGCTGGACTGGGCTGGCAGAAAGTGGTGTGGGCATGGCAGGAGGAATGGAACAGAGTGTGGGGGCTGCCTTGGCTCTTCCTCTCCAGAGTGAATCCCTTCATCAGGGCCAGGCTGGGTGGGGCTCTGAGCAGCCTGGTCCTAGTGCAGAGTTCCCTGCCCACGGCAGGGGGAGTTGGAACTAAATAGTCCTTAAGGTTCCTTCCAACCCAAACCATTCTGAGATTCAATGTTTGATGTCTTGCCTACGGTCCTGAGTAGCCCAAAGCCTGGACTGGTCACTTCAAAAGTCTTCCTTGCAGCCCTCAGCATCCAAAGGACTCAAATCTGTGATCCTTCCAGGTTTCTTCTGCAGTGAGGGACTCGCTGTGACCCTCTGCCCCAGGCCCTGGCCTCAGGAGGTGAAGATTGCTGAGCACTGGGTCAGCTGTGTCCAAAGTGGTTTTTGTTTAATGGTCTCTGCTGCTGTTTATATTTTCTAATGCGCCACGGCTGGTGTTTGTTGCCATTAAAACTTCATTTGTTTGGAGGATCTTTTCAACAAACTGAAATCCAATAAATCATGAGTAAAATATTTATTATTTCAAGTGGATAAGAAGGGGAGGGGGAAGTGGATGAATTAGTATTCCTTCAGCACCATGTTAAATGGGAGGGCACTGGGGTGCCATGGGTCTTTGTCCCCAGAAGAGCAATTATTTGGCTGGACAGGTCCAGTGAGTGACAGATTCAAATTTGGGAGCAGAAATGGAGCAGAAATACTCTGAGTACTCCAGCTTTATCCTGTCTGCCCATGTAATCACACCCACAGATGATGGTAGTGAGCTCAGGATTTCTGGATTAAAACTGTCAGAAATTCAAGCCTCTAATGCCTGAGTTAGAAATCCTGGGCTGATAAACTGGTCTCACTTCTGCTGGTGGCAAAGCTGCTATTGTCTGAGGTCAGGATTTCACTCCAGGTCTGTTTTAGTTCACAGACAGTAGCAGACTCCAAACTCTTCATCCTGCTGTAGGGTATATTACACCAGCTTGTGGTAGGATAAATGACATAGAGATCTGGAGCAGAATGTGGAAAATGTCATCACAAACATCATTACATTAGAGCTGCATGGCTTTATTTATTTGTTGAATAGTGAACTCAATTAGAAATAGGGTGGGATTTAGGGCTGTTCATGTACTTTTGCGTTCAGACAGTGGTTTTGGCTGAAAATGCAGAGGGAAATATGGGAAAGTTGGACTATGATTTCAGCATTTCACATAGAGGATGCCTTGCCTATTCACTTGGAAATGATATCTAATTTTTCAACATGACATATTTTTCAATGCCAGAAATAAAAATAAGAAAATTGCTTTTGGACTGACCCGAACAGAAATAATTCTGAAATCTGTCCATGGGACAAAGGTAAAATCTCTGCATTGTCCAGTTAAGGTCAGGACAGATGTGAAGTGTGGTTCCAAATGGCTGGGAGATGTAGCAGGCTCTATAAGAAATGTGAAATAGATAAATATAACATTCCAACAGAGAACTGGTATGTTTGCATGTATAACTGACAAAATCTGTCTTTTCAGCAAGGAAGATGCCCTTCAGCACCTGTAAACCAGGCCCTGGATGTTAAGCTCCAAAATAATCATGCAAGGATCTGGCCTCAAAGTTTTACATTAAATCCAGATTCCTCATCCTGCATCATAATTTCTACCCCGCAAATCCCCAAAAGTCATCACCTTCACTATCAAGACCTCTAGATGCTACTATAATGCCATTAGGATCCTAAATACAATAAGGCAGTGTCCCATCTGTCAAAAACAGGACGTGTGGCAACCCTTCCCAGTGAGTCATCTGTTCAGCATTCCCAAGTCTTTGAGATCTCTGCACTCACCAGGGACCTCTGACATTTACCAATGTTATCTTTCTTATTTCAGTTTTGGCACCTTCTTCCTTTCCTCAGAGACTGTACTGGGCAAAGCACACATGAAATGAGCAGCAGACATCATCTGTCATCTTTCTGAAAGGTTGCTGGGCTTGAGTGTGTTGTTTGGCCACAGATGGTGGTAACTTCACCAGAAAAACAAAAACCCCCACCATGCAGTGAGGAAATCGTTAACTGGGCAGAGTTTTACATGAGACATCAATTAGTTGAAAGGGAAGAGTAATCCTTATTCACAGTGGCTTTTGGGATGATTAAACTCTCAAGAAGGAGATTAGAAAATGCTATGAAATGCTTCTCTTGTTATCATTTGCTGTGAATCAGCAATAAAGTAGTCACCCCTTTGGCAGCATTCCCACCGGGGTCCGTGGAGTTGGGATTTCTCCCCTGGATGTCCTGCTCTGCAGGAGGGGCTTGCCATCAGGCTGTGTCCACTTTTCACTTCTGTGAGCACTTGTGAGTCTACTTACAGTGTTTCATAATACAGGAACAAAGGGGTCATTCAATGAAAATGAAGGAGGCAGAGATTTAAAGCAGATGACAGTAAATGCTCGCTGCACAATAATGTCAGCACCTGGCTTTTTATCGCTGGTGGACGTCAAAGTGCTTTACAAGAGTCATCAGTGCCAGTGTCTCTGTTTAACAAAGAGATGAAGAAAGATAACACTACCTGTTCCAGGTCACCAAGCAGACAATGCCAGAGCCAGAGTGGGAAATATCCTCCTCCAGTATGCAGTGGCTTCTGGTTAAAATCAAATCACTTTTGTGCTACAGGGCTCACTGCTCCAGGTCAGAACGACACCAAGAATTCAGTGGCACTGTTTGTGTGGAGAACAAGCACATGGCACTGGAAAGATGGAAGAAAATATTCAGGTCAGACAGCAGCCTCTGTTTTTGTAGTGCTCTGTCTGATGCCAGAGGATAGGAGACTCTCTGGCTGGATGACATGTTTCATTTTAACTCCACTGCAGAGTGCAGAACCATCAGTCAGGGTTGTCCTGAAAACCCAAGTGTTTGGTGGTCCATGTAGAAAGGGAGCTGTCATTTTGGAAATCTACCCTGTCTGAGAGGAGCAAAGGCTGGTTGTCACCAGAGGTACTCCCACAAAAGGGTAAAAAGTGACCCAGTTTTCCTGGAGTTACTCAAGAATGGGCAGCGAAGCCTAAGCTGAACATTCTTGTGAGGCTTCAGGGTTTACCCAAAAATCCAGGCTGGACTTGTGGACTCTTGTGCCTCCACACCAGGTCTGATGCTGTCCTTTCAAATGCATTCCAGGAGGCTTTTGCCACAGCCACAGTGAGTGCAGGTGGCTCAGCTGAAGGTGGCAAGGTCCTCCACCCTCCTAGACAACTCAGTGAAGCATGTTCTCCCTCTGAACTGCTGTCCCTCCTTCACCTCTGTGCAAGAAGAGAGCCCCCAGCACCCCATTAACCCTTTCCAGGCTCACATGGGCTCACACATGTGCTTTTTAGTGGCATGATTCTTGGCAAGAGAGACAGCCTTAATATTGCTGTTGGACCTATGTGCATGTCTGTTGTTCATCATGTGTGAATTAAATGAATGACCCTGAACTGGAGAGAGAGAAAATAATGATTGCCATATTGTTTCCAGCAGTCTTCAAGCAAAAGAAGCTGTTTGAACTTTCCCCTAAAGATGCTTCTCCCTCTTGCAGTGGTTTTAAAATCTTGGATTTCTACCCTTTTCAAGGTGATTAATATTGTAATGATACCTTCTCTACCTTCCCCTCCCCAGGGGAGTGGGCAAGCAGGGGGAGGGAAGCAGGACAGGGAGAAGAAGCTTTTCAAAACTAACTCCATGTGCAGCAGTAAAAGGCGTGATAGCTGCTTCTTTTCCTCTCTCCTCTCATTTCCAGCAAATTCCCTTGTGCTTTCAGGTATTTCATTATGTTTTGTTTTTAATTCCTCTTCAATGTACATATTGACATGTTTCTTTTTGTCTATTTCTGTCTTCCTTTACCCAGTAGAACGATCCCACTGGGAAGGTGAAGGTCCAAATAGAAGGTGGAAGGAAGGAAAGCATCTTTCCTCATTACTGAGAGCCAGACTGATTGATAGTGTGTGACTGAGGCAAAGACCCTCTTTGGGGTGGAGATCGTAGCCTCATCCTTAACATAAGGACAGGCATGAGGCTGAAACTAAGAATGGGGACTGCAATTGGAATGTATGACTAATTGTGGTGATTGTCTGGCCCTCTTCCCAAAAACTGGGGGAGAAATGCTGTAGTGGGCATTGTTTTAATCCTACAGGATATTTCAAGTGCTGTGCTTTGAGAATAAGGAAAAGACTGCATCCCACTGCCACTGGCAATTAGAGCTGCCTGTGACCAGAGATAGCCTTCTTAATATTGCTTTTGACATCTGCACCTGGGTGGATCTTGCTCCACAACCTTGAAATGGACAGTAGGAAAAAGCAGCAGAAAAATGAGACAATCCTTCACATTGTTTGGATTGTCAGTAATAAATCCTAGGGAGTGGAAAGGCCTTCCTTGTTGGCAGGGTGATCCCATCACCTTGATATAAGAAAGAAATATTACAGAGTAAGAAGAAAAAATTGTGAGGATAATCAGTCAAACTTCCCCAGTGAGGTGTTAGAGGGACTACACAGACTTGTCTGGGCTCCCCTTCCCATCAAAGCTTGAACCAGATGATCTTTTGGGGTCTCTTCCAACCTGTTCTGTGATTTTGTGATCATCAGCATGTTGGTGGCTCGGTGTCACTGCCATTCAGTTCCTGCTGAGTGAATCTGTGCTGTTTGCACATCATTCCTGTTGTCTGGTCTCCTGGAAAACTCACATTTCAGTTTTAGGGGTTTTTGTGGGTCCCTTAGGATTACCTATGTGGCTGCTATCAGCTAGACTTTCCTCTGAGCTGTCTCATTTGATCAGACATGTGGCTCTGGAACCTGCAGTGAGTGGAAAACCTTCATTCCTGACTGAGAACAGACTGCAAGCTCAGCTTTGGAAGGAATTTCCCTCTGGTCAAGAGTCTGGCTCAACCTGGTGGCTTCCTGGAGCAAGGACAGTGAGTGCAGAGATCTGAACTGTACCTCCAGTGCTGCTGTATTCTGTCCCTCAGCTTCATCACATGTACAATGTGGGTCTGGGATCACTCTGCTCTTTTCAGTCTGATAATCCAGAATACATCCTTAGAAGTTCCTGTGACAGTTTGGTTCAAAGTAGAAAATTCCCAACTAACACACCCCCACCCCTCTTTGATTTGAATCCAATTACCAGTGGGAAGGTCCCTTAATTTGCTCAATATGCAAAGCATCCCCAGGAAAGAAATGTTGGAGAAGGGATCATGAAAGCTGAGACAAGATGTAAGGGTGTCACAGAGGCCAAAGTGGAAGAGAATAGAGAATTGGCCAAGAAAATGTCATCAGTGACCCTTGTGATCACTGTTTGTTGGAGTGAGGAGGATGGAAATCAGCTTGGAGAGGATCCAAGATGCTGGAGACAGGAAACACACCTGCTGTGCTTATCTTGCCCCAAACCAGAGATAAATCCAGTTCCTCCAGAAGCTTCTGAAACAATGTCAGTCCCAGAAGACACACCACTGTGAACATTTCAACAAGGACCTTTGTTCTTCAAATTGCAAAGGATTTTGAAACCTGACACAGGCGATAAGTCAGCTGCCTTTGTGGGTTTCCAGGTTGTTTTTGGTGTAGTTATTTGATTCTGCTAATATGTATTGTAAAGATAAAACAGGCCCAGTCTCAAATACTGGGAATCCAAGAGGAGGCAGAAATTACAAGGGAGAGCTGACAAAGGGAGAGCTGCAGAATGTGATGGGAAGAACCAGATCAAGGGAAGAAGTGAGCAAAACTGATGGCAACTATAATATGGTCTGATAGCTTAGGTGGGCAAAATTTGGGCTTGGAAAGGGTCATGAATTTCCTGGCTTCACAGGAGACTGAAGACAACATCACTCAAAGCCTTCTCTGCTCCAGGATGCAATTTCCTCCCTGTTCTACTGATGGATCCTTTTCTGCTGTGTATATTTTTCTTTCAACCAGCTCAGCAAAAGTACTGAAAACTGGCAAGGCAGCTCAGAACAGTAAGAGATCTTGTGCAAATTCCTTCACAGGTTGTTGAGACAAAGTGTAACAGAAGATTATAGATAAAAATGGCATTTTCCGTAATAGTAAGATAGTAAAGTATTTCCACAGCTGACCAGCTGCAGTGCATGTGTCCTGGCAGGTCCTGAAACCAGTTTTTATAGATCTCTCCAGAAAACCAATTAATTTGGCTACTGGCATAAGCAGCATGATAACCTTGATGCTTGCTGTAAATGAAAGAAGGGCTTAAATAAAAGCAAGGGGTCAGATTGTCCATCTCAGTGGCTGAATGGTACAAACCTCCTGTTACTTAACAAAATATCCAGACTTTCTGTGTATGAACCCTTATTTACCCCTGCAGATAACCCTTATTTACCCCTCCAAAGGGCAGAAACCCTTCTGAGGGTAGAAACAACAACCATTTGTGCTTGAAGTAGTGCACAGTTGTGGAGAGGTGATTGCTTCAAGAACCTCTTTGCAGGCTGTGGACACACCACATTTTTAGCTCTTTTGAGGGAGGAATCATTGGAATTCCTCCTGAGTGCTGTAAACAGCAGGGATTTGATGTAGTATTGCCAAGTGAGCCAGTCACATATAGCTCCCCAAAATCAGTAAGGCTCCTTGACATGTGGGGACCCTTTTACCACTTCATGTGGGCAGGTGGCTTGTGGCAAATGTCCCTGACTTCCCCCAAAAGCTCTGAGCAGAGGAAGTTCTGCTGCTTTGGGTAATTTGTACGGGAGGATGTGGCTTCTCCACAGGATCCCATGGGGTGGTTGCAGGGTCTCTCTCCTGGCCTCAGGTTTGGAATAGTGTGT
Source organism: Buphagus erythrorhynchus (assembly GCA_013400855.1). Classification (NCBI taxonomy): domain Eukaryota; kingdom Metazoa; phylum Chordata; class Aves; order Passeriformes; family Sturnidae; genus Buphagus; species Buphagus erythrorhynchus. Next base: position 17,314 of record VZTT01001981.1, read on the forward strand.
CATCATGAGCTCATCTAAAAAAGTGTCAGGTTGTCCTTGGTAAGCCAGGAAGCCTGGTTCAGCTGACCTCCAGGGGTCTCTCCTGACCTACATTTTCCTGTGATTCTGGGACAGAATGGTAGCGAGCTCAGGACCTCTACAGCACAGGCTACTTTTATTTCTACTAAATGTGAATAGGAGCATTGTGTAGATACCCAAGGGCCTGACAGACAGGCCCTGGCAGTGACTGGAGCTTTTACTGGCCTCAGCTCTTGGTCCCTGTCTCTGACAGAGGATCTGGTGCTTGCAGCAGCAGGGAAGGTGTGACCTGGAGCAGCTGAGGATGCTCAAATTGCTTCTTCCTACAAGCTGCTTGTCATGGGCCAGTCATGTTTTAGACCATGGCAGCCAAATGCTCAGATAATGGGAGACAGAGCTCTAGCTTTACACAGCCAAGCTTGGAAAGTGAAGCCAAAGTGACTTGGGCTTCACTTGAGTGTGGAAAAGGGATGCTGCAGCCTTCCACACTGTCTGAATGCTAAACAAAGCACAGCATAGCCCAGAACCCAAACTCTTACACAGCCTCCCACCTCTGAATACCAGCTTTGAATTGGCTTTGATTTTTATTGCATATTTGTCCACAGCAGCTGTCAGAAAGTTTAAATGCTGGAATTACTGCTGGAATAAATACATCCTTCCAAAGCATTGCTGTGGCTCTCCCCGTTGGGAGTTTATGTAATGTACTGAGTGGTACAAAAAGTATGCAGAGAGAACATTCTGCTTCCTGGAGGTTTCAGCTTGGTTTGACAGCTCTGTGCTGACTCACTGTCAGGACCTGGGTTTAAACTCTGTAGAAAAGCACTGAGGGCTGGGAAGCACAGCCATGGACATTGCCACAAATGGATGTGAAACCAGGCTGTTACCATCCTAGGTGACTTTTTGCCTGGGCATTGCAAATGCCGTGGCATTCAGCCAGATGCCAGCTTAGAGCAAGGACTGCTTTAGGTGAAGAACCAGAAAAGACCCCAAAGTGGCCTCAGAATGCTGGAGGAAGATGAACATTTCTTTTAGTGCTATTTTTATCCAATATTCTAATTTCGTCTTGTTCCCTTACATAACTTTCAGAGTTACAGCTGAATAAACTTTCAGGGAAGAGAAATATTCCTAATAGAGTTCTAACTTTCTCCAGACTGAGTCTCTGAAATCATCCACAAAAGGTTTCCAGTCCATACATGTGGCACTGGACCTTTGTCTAAGAAGGAAAGGGTGGAAAGAGATTTAAGCCCTCTAACAGTTGAGTTTGCTCCTCCATGCCAAAAGGTGAAATTATTTTGTTTGGGTTGGATGGAGTTTGATGAGATGGGGTGAGCACAAGAGAAACCCTTCTGCCCCTGCCCTCCAAGATGTGCTCCTGGCCTGGTCCTGCTCCCCCTGCCCACACCTCCCTGAGCTCTGAGCACACACAGAGCAAGCTGAGGTGCATTCAGCTCCCCTCCAGTCACTTCAAGCTCCAGCAATGGAAACAAGGGAGATCTGCTTCTATTCCCTGCCCCAGGGCTGATGGATGCCCTGGGCAGCTTCTCTGCCTGCACTTGGAGCTGACCACTGGAGCTGGGAGAGTTAGGGAGCAGCTCAGTGAAGTTAACTGTGCTCTGGCTCTTCCCTGCTGCTCAGGGGTTCTGTGAGGCAGCTCACGAGTTAGCCAAACATTGAGGATTTTCTAATGCTCTTCAGGGACCAGGTGGGTCCCTGGCTGCTGCAGGATATGGCCTGAGAAAGGCTACCTTTTCTTTCCTTAATTCCCTTTTCATGTTAAATCTGCCGGAAGAAAATCACCAGATGTCTTCTCCAGCCCCTCCCCGTGTCTAAATGGGGAATGCTCAGTGTAGCATCCCAGAAAAGCCAGTCTGGTGGCCAGCCAAACATGAGGGACAGGGAAAACAAGGGCTTGGAGAAACGTGAAATCAGGAAAAATGCCCGTAAAGGCAATGCACCTGTACCCCAGCAACTCTTTTTTATACAAAATGAACAGGAAACTTCAGTGGACCAGTTGTTCAATCTTTTTTTTTAATAACTGAGAAAATTTGTTAACAAAATATAAGGCAAAATCACAAGATTAGTGAATTAGAATGTTTTCCAGCTGTCTGTCTCCCCAAAACACAGCCTAAGCTTGGGTGGTAGTTTAAATTTGTCTAATGTTCTTAAGGCAGAGGCAAAGCTCAGCAAATCCAGCGGGAGGTTTTTCACTGGCTTCTTTAGACTTTGGATGACTCCTAACTCTGTGGGCAAAATAACACACATGAGTAATCAACATTTGCCCCTTTTTGGAAACCCATCAGCCCAAAAGGGCTGTGGCCATGTGTTTGTCTTGTGTTTGTTGTTGCATCTTTCTCTGATGCTCTGTAAGGAAAGTGCAGATCATCAGGACACGATGCAGCAGTGCCTGAGATCTTGGCCATGGAATTGTTTATTGAACAGTGACAGACTGCAGCACATCCCTTTCAGGAGTGATAAGGAAAGGTTTATGCAAGCCCACATCTGCACTTGGCTGGGCACAATAATGTCATGTTCCTGATTAGCCATAAATTTCTCTGAAGCACTTGCTGAAATAGGAGCACCCATGGTGACCGATTTCTGCTGCACAGCTTGTGTTGTTTCCACTGCTCCAAACTCGGTGTGCAGCAATGAAATATAGCCCTGGAGAAGTGCTGGGCCTTGTTATTTCCTACTCTGTTTCTGCTGCTTGCACTCTGCCAAGCATTATGATTTTTTAGTCCCTGTTAAAGGTAACTGTTCAAGGCCAGGTTGGATGGGGTTTGAAGCCACCTGACTATGGCAGGTCTCTCCCAACACAAACCATCCTGTAAGTGAGTGAGAAATGTTTTTCTACAATCTTCTCATCTAGCTCACATGTGGACAGTCAAATCATCTTTAACCCAGTGCTAAAAGATCTCTTTTTCCCTTGAGAAACCTCCCTTTCCTGAGCCACACTGCAAGAATTAACACAGTGAGGCTCAATCTGGATGAGCTGTGTGGTTTTCCTTGGACACTGTGATCCCACCCATAAAGCCCTGGGTCTTCCTGGCTCTGTCATGACCTGCAGCATCTCTGGCTGTTGCAGTAAACCAACAATATTTAGGATTTAGACATCAAACAAAGGTAGTTTTTTGTCAGTGTCCCTGTGCTAGAACCCCCCATAGCTGTAACAGAGGTTTCCAAAGCTCTTGGACATGTAATCCACAGAGGATTTTCTGTGTAATGCATCTCCCTGAAGACCAGTAGTGATTTCCTCAGGGTGAGAGGTTAGCAAAGGCTTCTTGCACACTGAAAGACTTTTTCTGTCATTAGAAGTGAGGCTTTGGTATAAGATATTGCCTTATCAGTGTAATTGCAAAATACATTCGTAGCCATATACTGGTGTGTCTTTAGATTATGCCACTATTCACCTTTTTTTCATGGTCTCCTAGTCTCTTATTACTGCCCAGATTTTTTGGTATGTTTAAATAATGGCCAGCTCTGAAGATAGCAGGAAATAGTGAACAAACTGCAGTAGAGGGCTGAGAATAGTATTTCTTTCCATAAAGTATATCTACTTGCCCTGAATCCAGGGATAACAGCTAGTCTGACATAACAATAATATAAACTGGCTTTCTGCCTTTTCCAGAGTTAACTTTGGATCTCAGATATGAAGCCTGGACAAAGAAAAGACAATTGTCATGTCTATCCTGGCGTTTTCTGTCATTTATTGAAGCTCATCTGATACAGCTACAGCTTGTTCTAATATTGATCTTTGATATCTGAGGAGAATTCCCCAAAGAGTCTGGGGATAAGGATGGGAAGTGCAGCTTGACCAGAATCAGCTTCCATCTAGAGAGGGGACATTGAGGTACCAGGACACTGATTATTTGGAAGCAAGGAGCAAATTCACATGTTCTATGTCAGTACCATAATCCTTGCAAATGGCTCAGGAAACAACCAGTGGGATGTGCAGCCTTTTCTGCATTTGCAAGTAAAACCAGCTCCTCTGTATGAATTAGAGCAGTCAGAGAGAAGCTATCAGCTAAATCTGAGAATGAACTGAGGATCAGAGAGGGTGCCCCCATGACTCCTGTTCAGCAGCTCTGTATATTGTTTTAAAGGACCCTTATGCAAGAAGCATGTTGCCTTCTGAAAGAGGAGATTGTTTTACTTACTTGTTGTGGAAAGGTCTTCAAATTACAGCCCTTCCTGCTTATATTATGGCATTTCAGGGTTCATCCTGCTGCCGTTGCCCTGTGCTGGATGGGATGCAGGATCCATGGCAGATAAATCCATGGTCAAAGCTTGCTGTTACAGCAGAAGTTTCTTGCCTGAGAAGCCTGAGAGAGCCTGAGTTATTTCAGAGCTTCTCATTACAGCTGAATGCAGTTTATACTCGTGTGTGCTCTGGGAAGTGTGTGGGACACAGGTCAGAGTGTCCTGGAGCACAAAGTCACCTCCACAGCAGGTACAGCATCAAATGGAGACTGCGGTGACATGGGACAGCTCCAAACTAATTTTGGACAAAACACTCCTGCCCACATTCTGCCTGCAAGGCTCAGTTTTGGCAAATTCCACCATCACAAAGTGAGCCACTTTCCAGGGAGATTGAGGGGAAAGAGGTAAATTCGATCCAGGAAGTGAGCTGATCCCATTGGAAACTATGACAGTCATCTTGACCAGGATGAAACATTTGTGTCTTGAAATTCCCATTCACAGGTCTTCCAGTCCTGACTGCACATGTCCCTCTTCCCATCAGTGGCCAGGCTGCTTGGGTGGATTCCCAGCCATTCCTGTCACTGGTGCATCACCCTCTTCACTGCTTGGGGAGATCACAATATGTCAGAGGAAGTGTAGTTCACTCGTCACCCATTGCAAAAACAGGAATGTGATGCAGAGCTGCATCTCCCATGAGGCATGAACAGCACTTGGGCTTTGAAACATTCTAGTTTTGCCTCAAAAAATTGCTGTTTTGAGAAGAAGATGTTTCTCACCTACTTTCTAACCTGCTGCATTTGAACATGAAGGTTCATGATCTCAACAAGGTGGGGGGGGGTTCACACAAGCATAACTTCACAGAGTTCTGGTTGTCCAAGAAATAACAGAAACTATTCATAGCCAAGAGCAGTCTTGAGACAGCATTGCAAGGAGTATGAGGTTGGAGCTTTTTAAACCTCCTGGAATCATCTTCTTTCCTGAAGAGCTCAGAGAGAGCCTGGTGGTCCTAGGGTGAGGGGCAGAGGAGGGGGGTGCTTCATATCCCAAGCCTGGTTTGAAGTTGGCTGGCAGCATCTTTCAGTGGATAAAGGCTTTTGCATGCCTGCTTTGATTGCTTTGATGCACAAACAAAAAATTAGGCAGTGTGTACGAATTAAAATGTAATAAATCATATTCAAACCTTTTGAAGCAGCCAACTCAAAGATGCAGCTCTTAGGCCTGGTTGCAGGTCCTGGGTACCTTATCAGGGTAAGGGGCACGAGCCTGGAGCCTGGCAGCCTCTGGCCCTGGCTGCAGAGTGGTTTCTTTGCTGGGTACATGGCATTTCTCAGGCTGTGCTCTGGGCAGGCCATGCTATATTTAAATACATTTTGCTAGTGAGGGACTAAAGGGCCTCTAGAGCTGCAACTTCCTAAGGGCTATTCTGCAGATTCCTTCCTCCTTTCTTTTTTTTTTGTTTTCCTTTAAAGGAAACTCTCAATCTTCTTAGGAAATAATCTTTTGTTTATGTCATGAAAAAACCTGTGCTCTCCTGGCTGGGAGGGTGGAAGGGCCAATAGGAAGAAGTGCCACTTGTGCACTTCGATACAACCAAGTGTGTCTTAAATAAACATATGTTTATTTTTCTACCTTTCTGTTGAATTGCATCCTTGCCAACATAGAAGGTAAAAGTATCCAGTTCAAAGGAGGCAACTGCAAGAGTAGGCTGACATCCTGTTGTAAATATAGAACTGGCCCCATGACAATGCCCTGCTCGGAAACTATGGGAGCTGGGAGAGAGAAATGTGTGAATTAACTCAGTCAAGGCAAATGATGAACAGCTGATGGAGGACAAGAGCCATGGGCCAGGCTGCCAGCTCTCAGGGCTGCCTCTGAGCTGGCCTTTGTCCCCTTCACAGAGCTGGGTGATGTCTCTGCTGTGCCCATGTGCCAGCCGTGATGCCACCGTGGGGACACCAAGGACGTGGGACACTCTTCTGTGCCAAACCACAGAAGAGATTTCCCTGCCCCTTTGCTCAGACTGGGGCAGAGCAGGAGCTTTCATCTGCTTTAGCCTCTGTCCCACCTTGCTGACAGGACAGGACACGTGGCCTTGGGGCCAGGGCAGGTTTGTGCCCTGCCCAGTGCTCAGGCCAGGATTTGCAGTGCAGGGACCAGCAGTGCAGGGAAGCTGCAGCCAGCCTGATTCCCTGCCCTGGGACACTTCAGGACAAATCCCTGTGGCCAGGTTATATCCTGCCTCCATCATGCACTGGAATGGGCAGTGGACACCATTTCCACGAGCAGGAGAGCCCCAGGCTCTGCTGAGACAGAGATTTATCCTGATCTGGCTTTGCCATGAGGAAATCGAGTTCCAGACTAATTAGGAACCTCAGTGATACTTCCTGTGATACCTGAGAAACCTTCATGGCTTAGGAAGAAGCAGCCTGTGGCTGTCAGCTGCTCTTGGCTCTGGCTGGGGACCTGGCAGAACTCACCAACTCCTGTCCCAGTGAGGAGCAGACTGGGATAAGAAAGGAGCCCAGGATAAGACAGGAACCACAAGCCTCTACAGCTGCTTTTCACCTTTACAACATGCTTGTGGGGACACTGTTGTGACCTTTTGTGCACTGATGGCTAAAGTGGGTGCGCTCCCATGAATCCAGGCAGGATTTTCCCTCTGGTGAATCCTTCATATAAACTATTGAGTTTAAAAACATCAGCAGAGAGAAGCTTAGTTTAGCTTACATTCATCCTTGTTTTTCTTTGACTGACTACAGTTTTTTTTTTGTGACTGTCATGTTGAAAATGATGGCTTTCTCTGGCAAGTATTCACCTCCCTTTTATCCTAAGTCACCTTGAGCTCCCAGGCTGAGCCAGCAGGGCAGCAGCCACAGTGATAGCAAGTGACTGTCACCAGTTTATCTTATCTAGCACACAGAGTGTGGCATTTGTGAGCTGAAGCCCTGGGTTTTCTTCCCTCCTCTTTCTGTGCAGCATAGGGTGTGCCCCATTTGACCTAAATATTTGTGAAGTTACATCCTAGGGACAGGCTGACAAAAGGTTATAAACTCATTTGTTTTCATCTTTTCCTAAGGCAAGCAGGCTGCAGCGAGGCATCAGAGCTGCCTCACACCTTCCCCTGACCCAGCTGGTGCTGGCCAACATCTGAGAGGGGGCTGTGGGCCTGATCCACACAATTCCTGCTTCCTTACCACAGAGACTGTGGCAGCAGCTGCCTCATGACCTTCTGTAGCTGCAGACCTGGGGGGACCATTGGGAGTAAGAAGCAAATGTGTCATGGGAGATCAGGTGTCACGTCACTGTCACAGGGGCTCTGTGTGCTCTTGGGTGTGATGCACAGCTCAGTGAGCCCCTGAGAATCAGCACAGTGCTCTGGGGGTCAGGCTTTTCCCAGTGACAGCAGTGCCATTGGGTCCTTTTGTACCTGCACCATCAGCTGTGCTCACCTTTGGAGGAAAATGGGAGAGTGAGTTTTGGATGTTAGTGGAAGGAAACCAGGCAGCTTAACCCCAAAGGTGAAGTGTTTGTTCACAGTAACACCAGTTTTTACATCTCCCCAGCACTGTTCAACAGCAGCTGCACTGAATTATGGTTGTGGCACCACTGTTTCTTTTTGGAACAGAGAGGAGTGAGGTGCAGCTTTGGAATTAAAGCATAAGACAGAGCAAAAGGCATTTTTCCACTCCACTCTTGGCTTCAACAGTGGTCAAGTTCCACAGGAACTTCAAGAGCCTCTCCTAATGTGGGTGCCAGCTGTGCCCAACATCTGGGATCCCCTGGGTGTGAGGCTGGTCCTGGCTGTGCAAAGATGCTTTTGCAGGGAGCAGTCCCAGGTGTGTGTGGGGAACAGTGCTGCCTTACCCACCCATGGAATTTAGCAGAAAACAGTGAGGATAAAGGATAGACAATATCCTAGAATTGTGTGGTTTTGTGAGTGTCTTGTCTTTCACAGTGTATTTTAGTTTTTAGGCTGCAGCACCTTTGTGCTTGAGCACCACTCCCTACTATATTCAGAGAGCTCACTATTGCCCTACCAAGCAATCTCTCTTCTCAAAAAGCTGAACAAATCCACAGCCAAAGTGGTTCAGAGTCAGTGCAGTTTCCTCTAAACCTCCTCACTGCTGGGGTTTGGAGTGCCTGCTCTGAAACAGCAGCCTCCCCTTTTTGTGTGGTATCAGGGGGCAGAGGTTTGGGGGGACACTGGTGCATGGCTGCAGATCTGTCAGCTGGTGGGGGCAAGAGGGGTCCCAAAGCATTCTCAGGGGTGGCAGGTGAGTTATTGCAGGGGTCAGGGCAGCCCAGGAGCACAAACATGCAGGGTAGGAGGCTGGTACTGCCTGTGATTTGCAATGTGTGACCAGCAGCCCTGAGCTTGATCCCACTGTTTGCCATACTCTGTTATCAGAGCTGCTCAAATGTTTTCCATTAGGTAATCCTTAACCCTTTGCAGATACAGACCAACCCTGCACTGGAAACAAAATCTAGATTAGAAATAAATTATTTCTGTTCTTCCTTTGGAGGATTTTTGCAATCACTGTTTCCCCACACCATTAAAAACCATGTGAAAATCATTTAGAAAGAAGCAGCAACCAACAACCCTCTCCTCTCCCACAGGTGATATTAAAGGAGGACAAAATATCTGTGGAACAAAGTGATTTAAAAACATCTAGGAGAGGATCAGACTCCAAAATCAGAGGTGACTTTCTTTGAAAACTGACACCAAGGGTGACAGAAGTGCAATTTGAAAAAAAAAAAAGCAGATTTCCTGGAGCAGGCCAGACACACCTAGGCAGGTCAAAGAGAGTTGAGTGCTTGATGGATGTAGAGAACTTTCCCCATGTAACTGATAAAGATTTTCTGAAAGAATACATGGCTATAAGATTTCTGACTTCTTGTCCAAGTGTTTTACCAATCTTAGGGAAAAATTGTCTTTTCCTTGTAGCTGATCTAAATCTCCCATGCTGCAGCTTATCTTTAGCTGTGCACTTTTGAGAGAGGAGGTTTGATTTTCTCTGCTGGCTTATAATCTCACTGAAGCTGTGATTTCCCCATTGCTGTCTCATACCATGTGCATTGGCCTCACTGGCTCCCTCCTCTTCCTCAGGATTGTGTCCTGGGAAGCCCAAAGATGGATGAAATATCCAAACTTGGGCTCCCCAGTGCTGAATACAGGGGCAGAACCACTTCCTTCAACCTGCTGGTTAAACTTTCTCTGTTGTGGCCCAGTACAAAGCTGAATTTTGTCCCTGGAAAGGCACATTGAGTGAGGCTTAGTTAGTTAGAGGCAATGTAATAAATATCCCTCTCTCCCTCTGGCAGGCAGATCTGCAAAATGTCCCTGGCTGACCTCCTGTGAGCCTATATAAGCACCAGGGCCACATAAGGACTTGAGCAATCCTGTATAGCTTCTATTTTTTTGTGCAGTTCCATGTTGCATCCAGCCTCTGATTGACCCTGTCATCAAAGCCTGGCTTTAAATGTTTATAAGCTCACAGCAAAACCAGCAGCAAGAAGTAAAAACTTGTCTGCTCCTTGAAATTTCTGTCCCAAGATCTTTTGTTCCCTGAACACTGGTTCAGGTCTCTGGGAAATGCAAAGATCTGGGAGAAGGCTGAAGGGAGAGAGTGTCCTTCTTGTGTAGTCTTATTTCATTGATCTTGGAAGTCTGGCTGTTCTTGACCACTGACTACTCACTCTGGTTGCAAATGAATATTTAAACAGGAGTGCAGCTGGAGCAAGGACTGAACAGCCTGGATAAACTCCTGTGTACACACTTTCCACCCCAAAGGAAAGCACATTGATAACTGATTGACAAATATATTATTTGTGTTTCCTGTGGGTGTGGGGAGCTGGAATTCTAGGAGGAAAAGGGGGATCTGTGGAGGCTCCCAAAGTGACTTTGTTACATCCTGAACCTACACCTGCTGAGCACCAGTGAGACTCCACTGATAGACATTTTGCTCTGTATTCAGGAAAGTCCTTTTTGGGTTGTCCCAAGGCCATCTAGGTCATTCCTCCTGCTTCTGCCCAGCTGCTCTGTCCTAATCCTGTGCCTGGGGTACACAAGACTTGCTTTGCTCTTTGGCCTCAGCCTCGTGGGTGCTTCCAGCTGTGCTCTGCTACCACATCTGGTGGCACTGGAAGTGCCACCAGCCACCAGTGCTACAGAGCTGGGGCCACTCGGTGACCTTGGATCCCCTGTGCCAGCAGGAGGGTGAGGTGAGGTTGTGTGTGTGTGATGTTCTCTGTGTGTGTGAGCCAGCCAGGTGCTCTCAGCCCAAGCCCTGAACTTTTGCACCATGCTGAGGGGAAGGTGGATAATTTGGGGGTGGTGGGAAGCCTGAGAATACAGCAGAATTCCTGTGTCCAGACTAGGTGGGGCAGCGACAAGGGGATATTAGCTCTCCTTAGCAGTGAGTGTCTGAAACTTCCTTGTATTGTTTGTCCAATGCTAAGAGCTTCCCCCCACCACTAAAAATAGCTTTTTGTTTGTAAGTTCACTTTGCATTCACATTTCCTCTCTTGGTTTTCTCAAGAGGTTCCTTGATATCTTTAAATTTGCTTGACCAACAGGAACAAAAGGCAGTAAAAGTCTCCCTGTGTGAAGATGGGGAGGTTTTCACCTCAGAAAGAGAGAGGGGGAGGCAGCTTTTAATATCTTTTTATATTTAGTGCAGGTTTGATGGGTGAGAGCAAACACCATGTTCAGCCTTTATTCTGTTTACCCAGTGAGAGCAGAAGGGGAATGCATTGTCCTCCTGGGATCCCAGGGAATAGTTGGCAGTGATACCACACAGTGAAAAAATGCTGTAATTCTCAAAAATACTCGAGCAACCACCAAGCAACAGCAATCACAGTGACTCTTAGCTCTACCCTTGGCAGCTGTTATCTGGACCAGATGTTGTCTTCAGTAAAAGGGAGATGCTGTTTTCTAGAACAGAGGGATATATATTATTTTCTGACATTATTGCTCGATTGATTTCTTTTTAAAATAATGCCTTGTAGAATGTTAATAAATAGCTGTTTATTTTGACAGCAGTGTCAAGAGCATGGTAATGTGTTATTGTTTGGACTGTGGACACTTAAGATGTATAAAGGGAGTTTGTGTTGCTGGTTCCAGGGAAGCAGGAGGGTTTTGCTCATGGTGGACCCAGTCCAGAGAATGTGCTTTACATATGGGTGTTTATATCTTGCTCCGTCTGTAAGAGTTCATTTGCCTGATGAAAGATTGTTTGCTAGCACTCTAGGAGCTGGCAGGGAGGTATTTATACCATTGTCAGCTCTGATAAAAGTTTCAGATGTTACAAAAGCCCTTGGATTATATCAGAGTGGGGGGGGGAGGGGGAAAGAGAATTAATTAAATCTGAATTCCTTCTTAATTTGTTAGTGTTCGAAAGTGATCTGTCCTTCAGGCCTTGGAATCTGGAATGATCTGCTTGTTTTCTATTGCAGTGAACCTGACCTGAAGCCAGGCAGCTCTGTCTGATCCCAGGAGTGTGGAGCTTTCTGTGGCACAGAAAGCAGGCTGTGCACGGGGTAAGGCAGCTCAGGCAGGGGTTGCTGTTGATGTGCAGCAGCGTAGATGTGTCTGATAACTCACTGTGTCTGCAGGCACATCCCAGAACTCAGATCCTGGGTGTGAGTGTAAAATCACAGGGCTAGGAAAGCCTCCTAAAGAGTCACCTCCTCCCCTTGTTCTCTCAGACGTGGAGCAAAGGCAGCTGGTGATGGAGACTGAGGCAACCCTGTCCTCTCCCCACTGCCTGGAAAGTGTCCCCCAAGGCACAGTCACAGCCTTTCTGCCTTCAGTTTGCTTCTTGAAAGTGCAGTGGATGTGGTGGTGCTGCAGCATGAATACTCAGTCCTTCTGGAAATATTGCAGCTCTTCTGAATGCCTTCAGGGAGCAAACATTGCATTGCAACCACTGCTAGGCTATTTCAGCATCTATAATCCACATGGGAAGGGAAAACAGATCTATGAAACAGAGCCCTTTATGCATACAAAAAGAAGCCCTGGAGACATGTGAACATCAGTTCTTTGGAGAAGGAACACATTCTCAAATCAACACTTGTGCTGGAGCAAGTACCCAGTGTGTGGCTGAGGCATCTCCACCTCTCTGAGGATGAGCCCCAAAGATACCACGAGTTACAGCAGCAGGAAAAGTCACAGTCCTTTGCCTTTGTGACATATTATGCATTGAAACAATACTTCCTCTGGAAAGGTCATGGCACTGAGTCGTGCAACAAGCCTTATCAACAAGTAGGTATATTATATATGAAATGTAGGCTCTCATACGTGTGAGAATGTTCCTTGAGACAGCATCTGAATTTATGTGGTGCTGGTAATAGGTGGATACATTTTCCACCAGGAATAAGTATAATAAAATCAGATTGCAACTGAAACTAAATGCTAAATTGAATCATAAAATTCAAATAAAAATAAAGTGCTGGTGGACTCTCATCCAAATCAAATTCAATTAAAGAAACTGTTGAGGCCAAAATTACTCTTGAAGCAATTGTGAAGGACAGCCCAATAACAAGTCAACATTTGAATGAATTACTGTCCCTTGAATCCCCCCGAATTCACACAAAGGAATGGCCTTTTCAGCTGGTGTTTCTGAATTATTTGGCCTGTCTGCATGCACAGACTCAGGCTATTTTGGGCTGTTTGGGGCTGGTGCAAGGCAGTGTCCAGGGGAGATGTGCAGCAGTGCCTGATGAGATCCCTTGAGCCCCTCCAGGTTTGGGTGCTCTGCTCACTTCCAGCACAAAGCTCCACACAGCAGAGGATTTTTTTCTCCAGATAATAATGAAAAAAGAGGTTGCTGGAGACCAAATGACCTTTAGTCCATCTGGTACATGCAGCTTAGGGATGTGGTAATTCTGCAGTGGGTGCTGTTACTTCTGAACATGTTTTTGCCTGGGTTCCTACCAGTGCCTTGAGATGAGTGATCTCTGATTTCCACAGGAACAGTGTCTGAATGAACTACTGTTTCAAAACATTATTTTTTATTCCAGTGGGAATATTTTCCGGGATTTTTAAATTTACGCTTTCTTTTGGCATTTTCTTGCAGCTGTAATTATGTAAAGTGTTTGGTAAGGAATTTTCTGACTAGGTTTTTGTAATCAGAAGATGTTAATCTAAGATAACCTGCCTGTGTTTGTATGTACAAGGGCCAGTTCAGTAAATCTCCCAGTCTGAAAACACTTCCAAGTGGTTTCAAATATGGAAAGCATGAGATCTGGCTATTTTTTTTACAGTTTTATCTTGCTTTGCTGTTGCCTGTAGCATTAAAAACAGAATGAACATTTCAGCTGATCCACACCATTTCCCCTCCTGAGATGATCCCTTTGCAAGGATTTTGGAGCTCTGGTTTTCCATTCCATCTCAGGGCAGTAAAGCACTCCCCTGGCTCTGGTCTTGTGTGAGTAGGAAGATTTACTGGAGCTTTCTGACAACTCAATCTGAGTTCCAGTTAGGTGGAATAAACCCTCGCTGCAGGGACATCTCAGCTGACTACACTACCATTTACCACTGTGTTTTTAATACATTTCTGGTTGTCAGAACAGTCACACAGTTCTGCACACTTTCAGACACTCCTGCTTCCCAGAACAGAGCAGTGGCCCCTCTTTCCAGTAGAAAACCCACCCTTTTCCTTTAACCTCTTTGTCATGAAGACTAAAATTGGTTTTGATGGACCAAATCTGTTGGGAGGTCATGGGAGCAGAACCAGGAAGAAATAAAAAAGGTAAAATGTGATGTTCTGAGGTACTGGCTTTACCTGTCCCATGAGATGCTCAAACACTACTTAGTTACCAGAGGACAGGAAGAGATTTATAGTAAATAGCAGAGCCTTTGCAAGTAACTGGAGTTTTTTGGGACAGGGTTAGAAGGGAAGTGGAAGAAGGAGGGAGAAGAAACCCTGTATGAAAAAGATTTTTCTAACCTAGCCATGCTTGAATTAAACCAAACATTTCCTCATAGCCAGGTGTTTTCCAGAGAACCACAACTCCTCCGTGCACCTGAGTGACAGATGCCAGCTGAAGTGACTGTTTCCTGGAGGAAATGGTTTGCTTTCTGTAAAGGCCTGGGCATATTCTGCCCTGCTCTGAGTGCCAGCACATGCTGACCATTAAAGCAGTGGGCAACACAAAGCCTTTCTGGGCAGAAATCCTTCCCTGACTCCATGGATGGCACAGCTCGCCACACTCAGCAGCTCTGGGTGCACATTCAGGCTCAGCCAAGAGGGAAAACATCACATCTTGCAAGGGGAATTCAGCTCTGGGAGCTTTGTGGGTTGCATCTGCACCCTGCAGGAGCTGGTGGCCACGAGGTCAAACACATCTGGGTGTGCTGGTGTGGAGGGGAAGGACAACGCTGTGCTATCCAGCAGGGATAATCACTGGGGTCACAGGGACCATCCCCAGGAAGAAAGATGAACTTGCATTTTTCTCCAGTGATGATGGTGATGTCATGATATGGTAAACAAAGTATTTCATCTTTTCTCCTTTTCTTCACTCAGTTCCAGGAGCTATGCAGGGTTTTCTGCCAGAAAGCTGACTTTTCTCCTGGCTGAGGCTTGAGGGCCCATCAGTGCTGAAACATCACTGGAATGTTCTGTCCTGCAGACACAGGGGACCAAAAACATCTCTGGAGGGGGAAACACTAGCCTTAGAGCTACAGGCTTTGTTTCTGTACCTGTCACAGTTATTTATTATTTCAGGCAATTTCTGAATTTATATAGTGCTCCTGAAAAGTGGTGCTGAGCCCTGAATAAGTAGATGAGTGGACTCTCAGCACCTCAGTGTTCGTTTTGGCCAGAAAATGGAAAGCACTGTGATGGAACAGAAGGTACAGCATCTGAAGTTACTGGGTCATGTAGCAACAGTCAGTGATGCTTTTATTTCCCACTGGTCCACCCTTGAAAGCAGCTGCTTTGGGGGCTGAATAAAAGTGCAGTTTGTTTGCAATTGGTTGTTGTTGACTTTGCTGAAACCAAACAAAACTGTGTGGAGTGTGTGCATGTGCACACAGAGCTCGCACACATGTGCACACATGCTCTCTCACACACACACACACTCTGGCACAAGGCCACTCTGAAATACAATCTCAGTTTGGTACAATATTGCTGCTTTCTGGGTATCCTGCTTGGGTTTGGGTACCAACATCCTCCTCTCTCCTGCCACTGCCTGACCCTCATGAAAGCTGTGTTCCCAGAGTAGTTTTCCCACCAGGAACAGATGTCAGAGGAGCTGGGATGAGGTCCAGCCTGGTGCCCTCTGCTCCTGTTGCTTGTTGCTGGCTGTGCTCCCTCCTTCTCCTTGCTCCCTCTTTGGGATAAAGTGACTCAGCAGAGAATGGCAGAGAACAAGGTGACTCAGACACATCTGTCAGCACTCAGGAAAGGGCTCAGACTTCTTGGAACCTTCTTTTAGTATCTCTAAGTATACCTAATAAGGCCTTGAATCTATTTTTTGGTTTTATGAGAAATGTGGGTGGCACCAGGCTCTGAGGCTGGAGGCTCAGGGCATCAGTAGAGTTAGACTTGGGACAGAGGTGTGAATGGAGAAGGGATATGAAACTTCTGCTCTGCAGGGCTGTGGAGGTCTCAAGACCCATAAAATATTCCCAGTTTTCTCCATCCTAGAGAATGGAGAGCCAGGCTTTCTGTCCTCCCAGTTACAAGGCACATTTGTAGGCAGGGGATCAGGCACAGAAGTGTTGGTGCTCTGGTGCTTCTTGTGGCTTGTGGGGTGCATGAAGAATCCAGGGATTGCTGCTGATGGATGAATCCCAAATATGTGCACATTTCCTCACTGTGTTTGCTGGCAGCTGTGGAGGTGTGAGAATACCAGAAACCAGCTCCTCTTCTGAGTCAGGCATTTGTGAGATGGGAAATCTTGTTTCCATAAAATTCTCTGAAACTGGCTCTTGACAAGTGCAGCTTGGCCAAGAAAACTACATCTACTCACACATCTTCACATCTTCTGCTTCTGACTGTGCAATAGGCATGTTAAAGATGGGGTTTTGGTCAAAGCCTCGGTGTGTTTGTGCTTTGGGTGGAGAAGCTGAAGCTGTTTACATCTCACAACAGTTTTTCATGTTATACAGCTGCAAAGCAGCAAAAATAAATATATTTCCCTGTCATGCATATATGACAGTGCTAATTCATCCTTGGGTACCTTCTCAGTTTTGTGCTGGGTCGGTGACTGGATTTTTGCTCTCAGATTTAGACCTGTTCAAAGGACATATCTTGGAGAGAAAAAATTAACTTACAAGGAAATATGTTTGTCCTAGATTTTCCAGAAAACTCTGATAGTCAGCACAAATTTAGCCCTCTCCCCTCAACAACTTGAGATAAATGTCACACAAATCTACAGGGCCCACTCAGCCAAAAAGCAACAGTGTCTTGCATAACAGAAGAAGCTGTGTGGCCAAGAAAAGAGACCTATTTTTTGGAAATAATGTCACATTAAAGTAACCCTTCCCTTTTGATAATTTTTAATTATATAACAGAAAACTGAAGTTGAAAGGTCAAGGGGAGTGAAAAAAACCTCTTGAGGGTATTTTGAGTGGGCTGGGCCTTTCAAATTCAAGCTGAAACATGGCCAGGACAGGGAGTCTGAAAAACTCAGATTTGAAAAAGCCCCTGGAATTTATTAATCAAAGGCCCCCCCACCTTTTTTTTTTTTTTCTCTAGGAAAAACACAGTTAAAAACATGAAACTGGAGTGAATAAGAACCTCTAAGTCAGCCAAAAGCATGAAATGAACCCTGTGATGCTATTTGAAGTATGTCGGTGGCATGCATAGAACTATTTACCTTTCTACTCCAGTGAATTTATAAAACAATTAAGAGGTGTGCTGGAAGTCATGAGATGAAACATGGGCAATAGATAAAAAGCTTGAAATTGTTTAAAAAAAAAAAGAAAAAAAAAGAAAAAAAAGGAAAAAAAAAGAAAAAAAAAGGGAAAAAAAAGAAAAAAAAAGAAAGGAAAGATACGTAAGGAAAGGAATAGGTCCCTGTTGAAAACTGATGGAAGCTCCATCATTTGGATCATTTGAAACTGGGCTGCACACTTCACTAAAATATATGTTAGGGGAAACAGCTGTAGGTTCGTTGCCCCAGGGAGGGGCAAGACGACCTAATATATCTTCTTAATTTCATTTCTAATTTCTATGCTTCAAATCATGTAGACAAACCTTGAAATATAACCTACAGCCTGCTAATTCCTTCCTTTCTTCCTGTCTAGAGAGAGATGTTGAGTTGAAGGCAATTGCCCAAGATTTTTGACTATTATTTTTAGCCTGGTTTCCTAAGGAAATGAAGCTTATGTGAACATAGTGTCACTGTGTCTGCCTGCCAGTCCCTTCTTTTTTTCCTCTTCCCCCAGGAAGTTCTTGGGAAAATTTCAACAAAGCTTAGGCTAGGACTGGGGACTAAAAAGATATTCTTCAAGATTTAAGGGTAGAGCAAGCTGTAGAGTGAAGGCAGTGATGTGTAACATCATTAGATGGAGACTGCTTTGAAAAAACCTGGGTTTAACACTCAAAAATGCACAGTGAGTCCCAGGAAACTGTTGGCCATCTGGCAAGGCAGGTCTGTGGTCAGCTGAGATGCTGGTGGAGATGTTGGGGCTGTGCTGGGACCATTTTTCTGGAGCAGCAGCTCCTGGCTGGTCGCTGTTGCGTGGCTTCCTCTGCTGTGCTAAAGCTTTCCTGTCCTTTTTATGGCCTCTCTGGGAGTGCTGGGGTGAACCACTGGCAAGGAGGCTCTGCCTGATGGCCTTCAGGCCAGGAATCAAGCCTTGTCCATTCTCCCAGGGGGGCTTTTTCCCCTAACTCGTCCTTTGAAGTGCCCTGTCCCCAGGCCCGAGGAAGCTGATGTCATCAGAGGATGGGAGGCCATGGCTCCTCGGGCAGTTCCCACCTCTGGAGGAAGGAAATTCCTCGGGGCAGAGCTGTTTATCTGTTGGTCCCCAGAGAGCTGAGAAATGGTGTGGCTTTCTAAAAGCTGTGGATTTTAGATTCCCCCCCTTGCTGTGCTTTCATTGTGCAGGTGGCGGCCGGGCTGGTGGCAGAGGCAGAGCGCTGGGGCCTGGCTGTACTTTAATTACTTTTACACCTTGCTTGTGGAATTTGCTCTGCAGAAACACAAAGCCTCATGCAAGCCCCTTTCTGTGGATTGATTGAGGAAGAAAAGCCCAACAAACGAGCTCCCTCTGGGTTAGTGAGGGCACTGAGCCAACGCAGCTCTGCAAGGAGGAAAAGGTGGGACTTGCTGCTTCAGAGGATGCGAAGGAAGGGGCCCTGGCCACGGGCTGGGAGCCCTGGTACAGAGCTCTGGATCTGCTGTCAGAGAGGACATCAATGGAGAATCAGAGCAGGAAGGATGGAGAGGCTCTCAGAGCATCCTGCCTGAGTTTACCTACCCATTACTGGCACAAACCTGCAGAAAAGGGCAGGGCAGGGCAGCTTGCCCCAAGAGGTGACCATTTGCAGTGAGGGGTGGCCCATTTTTGGTGTGGGGATGTTCAGGTAAACCTTCCCTGTGAGGCAGGTCTGGCTCTGTCAGTGCTGCAGTCAGCCCTGTGATGACAGCAGGTCAGCCAGGCCACGGGAATATTTCAGGCTCACATCAGGCAAACATTAGGCTCTGGAAGGGAAAGGTGAATTGCCTAAATATACCTTGCCTGCAGCCTCCAGGTAAAGCCAGGATGATTTTTTTTTTAGGTTAAAAGAAACACTTAATGCCATCATGCTGGAACCCACAAGCCTGGGAGTTTTGCACTTTCTGTGCTTTCTGACACTGACCTCCAAGGGAACACTGCTCTTGACTTGAGGCCTTGGAGAAGGCTTCCAAATTTGAGTGATGGAGTTGGAATCACTGGTGTGCAGTTTGAATAGAAGTGTGTAATTTCACATGGTGAAGGGTTTTATATTTGGGGTTTTAGAATATAGTATCAGGTATGGGACAAGATGGAGGTTCTTGGGTATTGTCTCTTCTTCCTTCAGTTCCTTCTTCTGTTTAGTTTTAGGTGGTACTTTTTAAAATTGGTAAGAAGGTACCGTAGTGCAGGTCACAGGTGTTTGGTTATTGAGTCAAATGTATAAGTAATATAGATGTTAGCTTTTAATTGGATAGTTAGCCTTTAAAAGACCTTGTAATTAGCTAGATCTACCTCCATTTTTGGCTTTTACCTTGTTAGCTAGAAGTGCTGGAGAACTGTCTGCAGTTTAGATAAGATTTAATAAACAACCAAGTTGGAACAAGAAAATTAATCTCTTGAGTTTCAATCCTGATTCTGAGTGAAGGCAGAAGAAAAAAGAAGCCAGCCACCAATATGTGGTGCCACTAATAAGGTGGTGCTGCTATCACCATCACATCCCCAGAGTGTGGTGCAGCTACAGCCTTGGGTACCCATCTCACAGCCTGCTGGGCCCACTACAGGCAGCCCAAAACCCTTGAGATCCAGCCATAAACTCCCACATGAAGCAGGAACCTGCCACGGATGTGGGCAGCAGGTCATGCCAGAATCCCAGGAATGGCCTGGCTGGCTGGGGATCATCTCTGACAAGAAATTCACTTTGCAGCCGAAAGGAGTGTCAGCCAGGAATGTGCTTTTGGATGGGCTCAGAGCAGCCAGAGCTCTCTTTTCCCTCACCACATGGCATCTTGGCCGTCTTTTAGATATTGAATATTCTGATCCTTCTCGTAGCTTTCCTCTATCCCAGGTAAAGACTTCAGGGAATTCGGTGTGAGGTCTCTCCTCTCCTCTCCAGCAGGAGGAATGTGCTGACATACAGATATCACTGACTGGCAGCCTACTCTGGAAACACAGTTGTTCAAGCCAAGAGGTTTCTTTTGCTGGTGTAGTTTATCAGAGCTACCCAAACAAAATTAACTATACTAGGAAGAAAAAAAATAAATCCCTCCTTTTGTAGTGCTGCATCCACACCAGGGGCTTTTTGTTGGCGCAGCTCTCTCTCTTGTAGGGATGATGTATTTGTTTTTTCACACTCCTAGCTGGTATAATTAAGCTTACAAAACTTCCTTGTGCAGACTAGCCCTAGCAGAAAAAGAGTCAGCTTGCTTCAGGAGCACTTCCTTGCACCAGTGAGAATTGCTGTTGTCTTGAGGTAGTGCAGTTGCTATGTTTTCTACCACTGTAAAAGATTTCCCACAGCACAGAGAAAAAAGCAAGCCAAAAATCTCTGGTTTGTCCAGTTTTTTTTGTGGATCCATTATATCTTGAGAGTGTGTGTGTAGAACTTGTTCACAAATTGCCATAGCACAGAGATTTGGGCATTGGTGATATTTACTTGCAGTTATTCAGGTGGATGAAGTGTGGGAAGAACATCACAATCTGGTGATTGTGCTTGTTTCAATTTGTTAATTGGATATGCCATGTAAAAAAATCTGGGGCAATTTGTTGTTCTACGGAGCATTGAATCAATGTGTTTAAATTACATGCTGCCCTTCATCCTGAGGGAGTTGTACAAGTGGGGATTTTTAGTCCTTTTGCTGAAAACACAGCAGTGGCTGGTGAACTTGGTATGACGTTTCACATCAGCCAGGGAAGAATATCCACATCTGGGATGGGTTTGTTTGGGAAATAGGGTTGGGAAATGGAGCAGAAAGTACCACAGGAGAATGCCATCAATGGAGACAAGCAGACATGATATCTGGGGACAAGCCAGCTTGTAAGCTGCAGTGGATAAAGAGAATGTCCTGGAACCTTCTGCACTTCATGGACATCCTGTGTTGTATGTCCCTTATCCAGCTGAATGACTTGAGAGGGGTTTTTCTGGCTGGTAAAAGTGGTTGTTTCCAACCAGAGCCCTCCAACCACCTCACAGGATGTTCCACATTGTCCCTCCCATCCCTTCATTCCCTCTTTCCTTTCGTGTGTCCAAGCAGCCCCTTGAAGGCCACCAGGCAGGGCTCTGAGGACCACCACGGACACTCTGTGGTGAGCAGCATCAAGCCTAAAAGGTACTGCCTGTGTTTGAAACTGAGTGGTCAGCCTCTGTATGCTGAGACAGAGGGGTTATTTAGATAACATGCTACTGGATGAAAAGTTTATCTCCCCCTTTGCAGACAGAATTTCAGACTCACTAAATTATGCTCAGTGTGGGTATTTAGGTTCAGTTTTGCAATACAGCATTGCACCCTGAGGAACGGTGCCTCCCAGTTTGTTGTGATAATAATCTTGGAAGCAAAACAAAATCCCTGACAAAAGATCAATTTAGTGCATCTCCTTTGTCTTGGCAGAAGACAAATTGGAGCTGCAACATCTGTTTTTCTGAAGGGATAGTACTTTTCCACTCTTGGTTTTCTCTGGCAGCCGCGCGCCGCCTGAAAGGCTGAAGTCAAGTACTTGTCAGTGGTACCTCTGACACTGAGCAGGATAATGGGACTTAGAGATGGGATTAATATTTCAAAGCACAGGGCAGATTTTAATTATCTTTGCCATTATTGCCCTCAGCCCACCAACGAGTGTGGGTAAGCCATGGGGAGAAATACCGAATCAGGCAAACACTTTCATTTAGCAGAAAAAAGCACTGTTAGAAGTAGTGGCTGAAAGAAGAATCCCAAAAAATTCGAATGGGAAATGAAACTTGAATGCTCAGTAGGGATGGGAATTAATCACAGGGGGGAAAATACCAAGGGAAGTGCTGGCTTTTCTCCATCTCTTGATGTTTCAGATGAAGATAAGTTGTTCTTCTGTAAGAGATGGAGAGATATATATTGGTCAAACATAGGCAATTGGCCTTGATTCAGGCACAACTGAGAGAAATTAAAGGTTTTTTGATATAGAGAAGCCAGACCAGACTCTTCTTTGTAGAGCTTTAAGCTCCATAAATCCATGATGTTAACTGTTCTCCCTACTTTATCTAAGGAAAAACCCAAACTGGCAGGTGATACAAGTTGCCCAAGGCCATATAAGAAATTAATGGCAGCATCAGGAATATAACTCAAGCTTTCCTGGCTTTCTGCCTGGTTCTCTACTTGTGCAGCCCTGTGAGGTGCTGATGCTGCAGGGGAGAGGCTGAAGCACTCTCTGCCTGCTCCTTGTCACAGCAGCCACTGCCAGGCTCCTGCTGAGGCAGCCTGCACTCCTTCCTTGGTGCTGTCACTGCATCCCAGCACCTGAGCAGGAATTCTCCAGCAGAATTTGGGCACTGGCCATGCTTTTGCTGTCCTGTCTCCCAAGGCTGGAGCAGGGACCTCAGGCTCTTCATGCTGGACATCACAGTCAGACCTTCTCCTCCCTGTGGGGTCACTGCCCAGCATCCTTGGGGCACTCCTGGCTTTGCCTTCAGGAATTTCAGGAACAGGCAGAGCTCAGAGCCAGGATGAGGGGCTGCTGCTGGAGAAAGTGAAAGGGTCTCCCCATGCAGGTTCAGATGTGGCCAAACATCAGATGTGGCCATTATGCAAAATAGCAAAACAAGGCTGGGAGTGGTACTGCTAAGATCTCTGACCCATGTCAGCAAATTGGTTGAGAATATCCTTAAAACATTTGTTGAGAATATCCTTAAAAACACATCCTGCTGGATGCTGTTAAACACACTCTTCATGCTGCTCATGGGCTAAGGGCTTAGCTGAACCCAGGCTTGCGTAAATGGAGGTTTGTGCATCATTAGAGGTATTATTTTTGAAGCCACCTATAATAGAGGAGATAAGATCAGCTATTTCCTCGGTACATCTAGAAATATAATTTTTTTTTTTCAAGAGAAATAAAATTCCAAACATAAGGAAAAAGTCCAGCAGGAAACTGTACCAGGAAATTGGACAGACAGAATATTTTTGTGCTTGTGAGCTGATTTGAGCCATTAATAGCAATTTGCCAGCCTGAATGTATCTTGGTGCTGTCAGGCCCTGGTGACTGCTGTGTGCTGATGCTACTGCGAGGAAGGTGAATATTTGGGACAAGAGGGGAGACCTGGGTGCTCTCAGAGAGCAGCACAAAGTTAAGCTGTGGCCAAGGTTTGCCCCTGTTTGGCCTGCAGTTCAGGATGGCCATGGAATTCAGCTGCTGTGCTGGCTGGGAAGTGGCTGCCACATTTTAATCAGGTGGAAACATTGCAGTAAGGGATGTAAATGCTGGCTGTGGATTTGCACTGGGATATCTGATATACAGCCAGCACAACAAACATTTAAGTCTCTTTTATGTTACCTAAAAGCTCATGGGCACAAGCTCAGGTCTTCTTACGGAAGTTATTCATGCATAGCTCAGAGCAGGCCTTACCTTAATATATTACCTTTGGATGTTTTAGTTGAAAGCCATTTCAGATGTTATCACATGGATCTCACCTCCTGTGTTGTGCTGGGACTGTGTTCCTACAAAGAAGGCAGCTTTTCTGTCCTGCTAGGGTGGGAGCCAATCTCAAACCCAAACAGGAATTTATGTCTTTTTAAAACGGTTCTATCAAGTAATGAACCTTTGAATACGGTCCTTCAAAGGTTTCTTTCAAGCACTTTCTTTGAAATGCAATTACCCAATTCCCTTTTTCCTTGAAGTTTCTATTCCAAGGTACCTCTAATCTTCAGCAGCTGATAAAAGCAATCACAGGGGAACTGCTGGAGGGGGTGTCCCGTCACACAGGCACCTGTGGGAGCAGCAGGTGTGACAACCCAGAGTCACAACCTGGGGGTGGAAAATCCTCATCTGTCCCCCTTGCAGCTCTTAACTGGGTGAGCAGGCTCCTGGTGTTCTCTCCTGCTCACTCATCAGCACTGTCCACCTAAAAACATTCAAATTCCTGGTGCTGCCTCATAGATGATGATATTTTAGTACAAGATAGTTGGAAATTTTCTCGGTTTTTATAGGATATGTTGCATGTAGAAGGCGATCTCCTTCCTGGATGATGGGGAAGATGAGGAGAGGTGTCAGGGAAAAGTGTGTGGTGGTGGAGGGGCTCAGCATTGCAGCCTGGGCAACAGAGGGGACAGATGGGGACATGAGGACAGGATGAGCCTGCTTGAACACCATCCTATCCCTTACACTCCGATAAATCCTGCCTAACCCTTCACCTAACTGCTCAGAGAAACTGTCCCTGTGGCAGTGGAGCATTGCTGATTCTCTGGGTTAATCCTGCAGGTCCATTGGGATGTGTCCATGGCACTGCTGAGCTGCAGCGTCCCAGACGGGAAGAGGGCAGCATATCCTCACAGGTCAGGAAATGCTGTCTTGGGCTGGGAGCTGCAAAATAAAACTGCACAAAGGAGCTATTGAAAGCCCCTGTTTCTCAATGCTTTCAGAGAAAAAGCAACAGCTTTCTGTAAGTCAGTTATTCAGCGAGAGGGTGGTCAGACTTTTTTTTTTTTTGGCTTTTTAAATTTAAAAATCAGAAAAAGTCAGTGAAACTGCTGCAATGAAAATGGGGAGCTGGTTTCTGTGGTGTGCTGTGCTCTCCCTGCAGCCTCTGTGAAGTCACTTGTCAAACCATTTGTCTTCTCCCTGGTGGTAGCAAACCAGGCTGGAAGGGCAAGACATAAAATCCTTCTATAAAAATAATAAGCAGACACAATACTGCAGCATGGATATGGTGAAATTCCAGCAGACATGGAGTGAGGAAGTCGACATGGCTATGAACCTAGCAGGGACAGTCCCCTGCAGCTGGGTGGTGCCATGGTATGGTGGCAGCACCAGTTGTGCCCATCCCTGTCTCAGCTCTCTGGGACACAGCACTCTCAGCCACAGCAGTGATATATTCTGAGTTAACCCCCCAACCCTTCTGATGGAATTTCCTGCCTCAAATTCTCCATATCTCAGTGATGTGAGGTGAGTGAGGCCTCAGAAAGAGCCCAAAGAGAAATGTCAGAAACCCCCAGGGTGGATCCAGGGAGGGCATGAGAGGGCAGAGAGCTCTAAAATGAGAACTCAGTTTGGAGCTGTTGCCTTTCCAAGAGGAAAACTATTCATTCAAGCAATAAATTAATGGACTTGATAGAAGAGATTGTCTGTCAGTGCTGACAGTATAAATGGAAACATAAATGGCATCAGCTGGGCAAGGGCCAACTTCCAAATCTAGACCTGCAATCTCAGAACTTTTTAGGTTCAAGAAAAAGGCTTTACTCCAGTTGTTTTTGGAAAATAAACAAGCATCATCTAGAAGGATGCTATTCTGTGCAAGGAAAAATTGGATTTTGCCATAACAGGAAACAGAAAATACCCTCTGATTATGGATTTTCTCATAGAAATTACGTGAAGACTTGTGCTTTTCCTTGTGGCCCAGATAAGAGCTCTTGGAGGTGGCCACATGACCAGGAATGCTGAGAAAGGGGAGCAGGCATTGATGGAGAGGGAGGTATGGGGGTCTCTGCAGCCAGCCCTGCCTCATCCTTCAAAGGGACCCATCTGATTTTAGGGAGCAGCCTGCTGGAATCACACTTCTGTGGTGAAAAGTAAAGGGAAAATGACAGAGAGCTCATGTGTCATTTTAATGCTGATACTGTGCCTATAAGCTGGATTTCCATTTGTTGATGGTTTACAAATTAAACTTGTCGTTTTCTAATTTTTCTAAAATCAAGATTTGCCAAACTGCTTGAAAAATTGCATGAACTTTTCTGATCTTGATTGTTTCTGTGTGAATCCACTGCTTGTTTGCTTGTTGAGTATCTGGAGACAAAGGAAAAGGAGTGGCTTGGAGTGTGGGGAAGTTACATTTCCCATTCTTGGGTGCCACTGAAGCTTGAAATGAATTGTATTATTTGATGATAAAATACCTTATTATCCTTTCCCCATCCCAAGCCACACTTCCACAACTTGTGGTGGAATAACCAGACATGTCATGGGCCAAATAAAGGTCAAAGCATTACCTTTTCTTTCAAACAGCACTGCTCCGACCCTGTTGTGTTCAGTGTTTTCATTTATTGCTCTGGAAGCTGAAACACATTCCAGATGTGATTTTCCAGGGCTCCCACAAGGTCACAGCCAAGTCGAGGTGCTCTGGTTGGCCTGTGGTGACCCCAAGGTGTCCAAGGGTGGGGGGCTGTCACTACAGATAAATCTCAACTTCTCCTTGGCTGAGAGCAGCCTCCCCCTGCTTTGGGCAGGGAGGAATGGGGGGGTTTGCAGGCGCCTCTGCTGCCACCTGGTTCATCTTTTGGTGACTGTGATGGAGGGACAGCACAAGAAGGGAACTCTGTGCCTTGGGGAAGGCAGAGCAGACAAGATAAACTAGATCTGCAGGGCTGAAAAGCAAGGTTTGCACACTGCAGCCTGGCCCTTGTATTCCTGTGCAGGATTTTCCTTCCTTCGATGAGTGAAAAAAAGTGAAGGAAGAAATTGTTTCCTTGATGATATCATTCACCTCTCAATCCTTTAAGCTCACCAGACCTAAGTAACGATGCTGGTGTCTATTAAAAATAAATGGCTGTTTTTTCTGCTACTGTTCCCTCAGGACAAATTTAGGCTTAAAGCATAAAGACAACATAAATTCCTTTCTTCAGTGTGAGCATAATAATAGGCTGATTTTCAAAGGTCCAAGTGCAAACAGGAGTGGGTGCCATGGAAAAGCCCAGCTGCAAATTCCAGTTCCCAGAAACACTCCTGCAGATGTGACTCCAGCCAGCTCTGGTATGCACAGAGCTGTCACATCCCTGGCTCTGTGTGTTACTGAGATTTAATCCCTGCACAGCAGCTCTGAGGGGAGCGTGGATTTTGGCTGCTGGGTGGATCAGCAGGTCCCTGCTGCAGGCTGAGGTTTTGGAGACCTGCAGAACAGGGCCCACACTTGTCAGGCAGGGCTGAGGGGCACTGGGCTGTGCAGGTCAGCCATCAGCCTCCTCCCACAGGACCTTCCAGAAACTATTTCTGAAGCCCTGGTGTCTAAATGATGCCATGGCCTTGCAGGAACACCTTACACAGTGTGGTTACTCAGGTGGTTAAGATGCTTTGAAGGATTTTTTCTTCCAAGAATTTGTCCACTTGCCCTTTGAACTAATGTAAACATATTTTTTCTATTACAGCCCAATGAGTCCCACTGCTTCCTTGTAAGTTGTGTGCAAGTGTGTCTTTTTTAGCCTGATCTGAATCTCCCTTATGGAAGCCCCCTAAAATATCTCTGTTTTCCAACAAGAAGATGATCAGAAGTTTCCACGTTTTGGCTAGTTCACAAAATCTGGAGTAAATTCTGCACACTTCAGCCATAGCTGGAGATTTTTCCTGATGGTCATGCTGCATCATTAGGGAAGAGCAGAAGAATCCACAGGTTCTTCCTGTGACCCAGCAGTGTTCATCTCCCAATACACTTTTCATTTCTTTAGTTTCACAGCAATCTCCAGCTGAAAAAAAACCCAAAAAAGCAGGTCTTGTTGCTCTGGTGTAAAACATATTCAGAGCCCAGGGTCAGGAGAAGATCCTAAAATATCTGACCATTCCAACCTGGGGTTTCTCTTTTACCAATTGATTCAATCTTAATTCCCATAAAACTGGTGGGTTATTTTTTGTTTTTTTGTTTGTTTGTTTGTTTGTTNGGTTTGGTTTTCCCCTTCCCCCCACCTTTTTTTCCAGCAGTCCTGACTGTGCTGCATGGAGGTGTGACACAGACATGCAGCACTGCTGGAGCTGGAGGAGGCTCCCAGGTGATTCCCATGGCAGTCTGGCACTGGTCAGTCAGGCTCTGCTGGGTTTTACCCTCCTGGGTCTCTTCCATCTCTGCCTCACCTCTTCCCCACCTCCTCCCTGTGGCACCTTGGCGAGTTCCCTGCACAGTTTAGGGTTGAACTGACCCAAGGGATGGGAGAGGGGAATGGCTGCAGCCCCTCAGGAGTGAAATATGGCTTTGTGTCTGCAAAGAGGTTAAAGCTGCTCCCCAGCAAGAGCAGCGGAAGGAAATGCCCTGTAGCTAAGTTTCATTTTGGTGTACAGTATGAGAACATGTGTAACCCATTACAATAAAGCCCTTGCTGGAAAATGCCTAACCTATGCACTGTAAAACCTAATTAAGGGATTCCTTAAAAAACACTGTTACCAACCAGTATCAAGGAGTGGATAATGAGAGGCTGCTTTGTGTAATCCAACCCTTTATCTTCAGGCCCTCGGGGTGTCCAGGGCCAGGCTCTGTCCCCTGCTTGTTGCTGAGGCCTTTATTGCAGCAGTGAGAAATATTCCAGCATCCCTCGTAAAGCTGACCGGCTCCACTGCAGTTTCCTCGTGGATACAGTGCCAGCTCCTCAGGCACAGCAGCTTGCTCTGACCTTGGGATGGGGTTTCTGAAACCCCACTGGGCTGGGGGATCTGTGTGCAGCCCCACCCAGGACTGAAGATGAGGTACCTGGGCTAGGGAGGAGATGAAGAAGGACAGGGAGAAAGGAAATGCTGGAGGTTGTCTTTCTCCAAAACCTCCCCCATGCCCAGAGCCATCTTCCTGCTACTTTTGCCAGCTGACATCAGCTTTTCTAGCATGGATGGGAAGGATGCAAGGCTTTTCCTCAGCTCCTCAGTTCTGCAATGGTGGAGCTTGGTCTGAGCACTTTCCCATTCCAGCAGAGCCCTTCCCAGGACATGCAGAGTGTGCATCACCCAGCTATCATGCAGAAATTGTTGTCTTCAATAACTACACTACTCCATATGTGTACACAAAATTGACTGCCCCTTCTGATGCATGGGTACTCCTGTCATCAAATCTCCATTTATTTTTGGCCTTTTTTTTTTTTTTTGGTGAAGCCAGCCCCAGTGCAGCCACTACCTAATTCCCATGTGTTCTGATGAGAACAGACTCCATCCAGGCAGCTCCCACCTCTTCACCTCATCCCTCTGCTACTCTTCAGAGCCTCTGAGAGACCTCCTTCCACTCTCACAAACCAGACAAAACCAATTAGAGAGTCTGGAGGTTTGGTGTAGGGTCTAACACATCCTCAAAGCCCACCTGAATTAGACAGGTGAGGTCTACTAAGCTGGAACATGCTTGGGACTATGAGTGGACTTGCTGCAGGCAGTGACAAAGGGCAGGATTTTGTGAAAAAGGCCAGATAACCTGCAAACAATCTTCTTGCCATTAAACATTATTGACTGTATTTCCTGTTGTGGTCATGGCCATTTATTTGACCCTTCATTAGGGTCAAAACAAGAAGCTGCCTGTCTGTATGTAGGAAAATCCAGCAGGAGCAGAGGCCAAACCCTCTGTTATCACTGTCTGCATCTCCCTGTCGAGCTCAGCAGCTGGGCCTGAGAGCTAAGCTGAGTTTTACAATAACTGTAATTAGTCATTTTTATGATGTGCTCATTTGCAATATCCTAGGTAAGGATCTGTCAATGTTTTCATTATGTACCCTTCTGTTTCCAGGGGTTTACAACCAGCCCATAAAAACACACTCTGGGGCAAAGCTTGCCACATAAATTCTCAGCAGAGCACCTATTTTTGTCTTTGTTTTGTTTTTGTTTCGCTATGTCACTTATAAATATGACTGTTAAATGTGTGATAAATATAGAAAAAATCAGGTGGCTTCTTCAAGCATGTGTTTAACCAGGTTTTAGTTTGGCAGAGACATACTGCAAAGTGGAATAATTTCTGTGGCTTTTGGGCAGCCTAAAAATGAGAAGTTGGGTGTAATTGAACAGAAGGACTATCTGTGAACTGGCATCTGGATTTAGGGCTCTATTCACTGCAGAAGCTGTGCTGGAATTGCTGACTCTTTGTAACTGCAGGAGGGCAGTTCCATCTCTCTGCCCTCAGCTCACACAGTGCACATTCAGACTCACACCCAGCAGCTGTGTCCAGCACCCAATTTTTATACCTGCACATCCAAGCAAGGGGTCAATTTTAGATGAAATTAGGATAGAAAGAGAAGGCTTGGTAGATAAATAGAAGAATGGAGTTTCAGAAGGGATTGTGGGTGGATGAGAGCTTGACCATGTTAGAGTGCCCACAGGCCTAATGCTCTTCACTCATTTTTAGTGTGATTGGAAGCAAAACTTCATGTCAATGTTTAAGGTTTCCTGTAAAAAACAGGATATGGCACAGTGCTTATTCCATAAGCAATTCAATGCAAGGAGCTTTATGACATAAAAACATTAAATTGTACCCATCAGGCAACACAAGCAGTTCTCTCACTCGGTGATATCACTGCTTTATAAAAGCTTTCTCTGCTTCCAGCAATTAGTGGTGGCTGAGCTGCAGCATCTGCTGCTTGTCACCATGCTGGTGGTGTCCCAAAATTCACCCTGGCACATCCAGCCAAGTGACAGGAGAGAAACCTCTGTTTGGGGCAGCTGTCCTGCCACCAGAGACTCCTTGTAGGGGAGACAACAAAGGATGAACAGGCTTCAAGGACTCAGGATCAGTTAAGAAGATTTTCTGTGTATCAAAGGCCAAGTTTTGCAACTCTTTCCTCACATGAAATATAAAGAACTGATTTATCTCCCTCAAGAGCAAGGGCTACAAAATCTGCTCCTCATCTTCTTTTGATGATTTTGCGGTATGTTTCTGTGATCCTTGGTCTGATCCTTTTAATTTCAAAAGCTTTAATCAAAACCTCTTAACAATACATCCACTCGCTGGTTTTGCGGTTTACATTTAATTCTGATTGATTTTTTAAAAGGATGGTTGCATTAAGATGTTTCTGCTGGAGTGATTCATTAATATATGCCTGGGATGGCACAACCCCAGTCAGGCTGAAGCTTTGTGTTGACAGACCACTAAAATAATACCCTGTGTGGGACTTCCCAGGGGGAAAATAGAGCTTTTACCAGGGAGACCTTAAACCCTTCCAGCATCCTGCAGGCGTGCTCAGGGCAGGTCTGGAGCCACAGGTACAACACAGAGCTTGTCACAGGGCTGTGGAGCACTTGTCCTGTGTGTTTCTGGTGACAGCTCTGAGGTGCAGTTTGGGCTCCCCTCATCTGGGATGAAGCGACATCACTTTGTCCTGGTGTGCAATGAGAGTGGGGTGAGCTGCTGCCAGAGGAATTAAATTGATATTAAAGTAATAGGATCTGGTTTCCAGGTTTAATGGCAGGATTAGTGAGGGAGAGCCCCTTTTGCAGGAATGCTGCCTTGTCAGAGGGAGGAGAGTGGCTGCATGTGATTGCATTTAACTGGAGGCACTTGGCTGCTGTCTCTGAAAGCTGGTCTGCTCACTGCCCTGAATATAAAAAATGTTGAGTAACTGCCTAATTTTTATTAACTGAAATACAGATCTGATTGCAAAAGTCCAAACAATGCAAAAGATCAACACTTTGTGCAGTTTTAAAATCACAGCTTCTTCCTTTTGTTGGGGCTTTTTTTTGCTGACTCCTTTTGAGGAGTCACAGCAACTTGACAAACATGTGAGTCAATTGAAGCTGTATTATCTTCTCAAGATTGACTTTTGACATTCGTTTCTCTAGAATCAAAAATATTATTAATTTTCTCCAAGCTCCTCTCTTCAGCATTTTGCCAAGAGTCATGTCTAGCATGGAGAGGAAAGTAGATTTACATAGGAAAGAAAAAAAAAAAATCTTTGTCTTGGTTAATTTAAGTCTAATGATCTGATGACAAGGGAGGGCTTAGCCTGGGCCCAAATTAATGTCACATTTTAACAGAGAAATGGAACAGGTGGTAAACAAGCTTTAAATGGAATAATAAAAATGGTCGTGAAAGTTTATTTTCTTTCAGCTGCATAACGATAGGAAAGGCTATTCCAGGAACTAGGAGAGAATTTAAGGAGCAGGTGTATGCAGGGTAAAAGAGGTCTAGGTGCAGGTTCTGCAGGGGCTAATGCAAAAGGGCAGGTGCTGCCTGCACCCTACTGCCTGGGCTGGTGTGTGCTCAGGTGTGAGGCTCTGTCCCTCAGGAGATCACTCCTGGGGAGTTAGGGCAGTGCTGAGTGGAGACACAGGGATTAAAGCATGCAGGGAGCAGGGAATGCTCCCCAGATGTGCTGCTGGGGCAGGCAGGGGTCATTGGTAATAAAGCTGTCATGGGAAGGTTTGTGCACCTGGGGTATGAACCAGCACAGGGCTGCATTTCCCTCCTTGATAGTCACAGGGTCTGGTGACAGCAGTGGGAGGCTGGGTGCCCACAGGTGAGATGGTTGTGCCTTTTATTTTCCTGCCCATCCCAGACAGCAGCTTGTCCTACATCCCTGTGTGCCCTACATCCTGCAGGGGAAGAGCCCTCACTGCACAAAGACACCTTTCCTCCCATTTCCAGGACCTCGTGCCATGTTATACCAGTATGACAAAATATCTGCCTCGTGGTACAACTCTGGCCTCTACAGAAACCCTCAGCTGTGGCATTTCATGTCAGCTGGCTGCCTCCAGGGCTCCTGGCAGAGGCTTCTGCCTCCTTTGCTCCCTAGCAAAGCACAGCACTANCTCAGCTGGCTGCCTCCAGGACTCCTGGCAGCTCCCTAGCAAAGCACAGCACTACTTAAATCTCTCCCTGGGTTAATCAGGGAGGAGGAGGAGTTTGTACTGAAGATTTCCTAGTGATTTTGGAAGAGGAACCCTTGAGCTACTCAGGAAAGTTTCATTCTGCATTTTCTTTCCATCTCTCGGTCCAGATACTTACAGGTCTCTCAGCACCTTCACACCTGAGTGCCCCTGACAATCCCACACCAGGGCTGCTTGGACTCTGCTGCCAGAGGGCTTTGGCCATTAAGAACTCAGAGTGTTCATGAAGAGCTCTCTGCTTCTGCCAAATGTAATGGTTTTTGGTGGATTTTTTTAAGAAAAAAATATTTTCTTTTACTTTGAAGGGAGATCTGAACATTTTCTACAAAAGGGTTGGAAACCTGAGGCCAGGAGACATTCCCACGCAGCCATAGCTGAATGACAAGCAATTTTTTAGAAAGGCATTTCTGAACAGAAGTTTTCTTTTTCAAAGACTTTAGTACTTTAAGTTCATGTGAGAAAGGATTTGGCTGTCTTGGAGTGGGGCAGATTTGGAAACTCTTCTCCAGGTGACCACTTTGAAGCCTCTTAAAAGTCCTGTAAATTAAGCCAGTCTCAGTCCAAAACCCAGAATAATTTTGCCTGCATCAGAAAAAAAGTGATAAAACTCAGTGCTCTTGCTGGCTGTCCCTGAAGAAAAGTCCCTGACTAAATGAGCCATGAAAACTGAGCTCTCACTGTGCTTCATCCAGCCAAGCACCCTTGCACCATATTTTTTAGCAAAGCACTGGGAAAATTTGTTTTGGGTCTATACAGAGTGTTTACATCTTCATAACTGTCCAGCCAGTCCCTTTCAGGGGGCCTAAACTCTGCCTATGAAAGAAAATAATGCCCTCCTGTCCTATACCAAATGCCATGGACCTGAAAGAGGGAGGGAGCATTGCAACCTGGAAGAAAATAAAAGGGTGAAAAAGCTCTGAAAGTGCATTTTTGTGGGATCTTCTCAGGTATTTCTGTCATCATCAGATATATTCATGACTTGTCACTGCAAAACGATTCACCATGCCTCTGCTAAAATACTGCACTGCTTCAGATTCCCTTTTCCCCAAGGAGTTTTCAACTCTTTTCAGCTCAGTTGCTTGAATTAGTATTTAGATAATATTTGTATTAACTAGTATGGACTTTCTTTCTTCTCCATCAACATTAATGAAATTCACTCCTGGTCCTTTGATAGACCAGCTTGCTGCATTGGTGAAGTTTAAGGAAACTTGAACTTCCTTGCTAAGCTCTGATGGGGAACACAGACTCCAAGAACCAAGCTGAGTTTTGGATCCTTTTTCTTCCTAAAACATGAAACCACTTTCAGCTGGGGCTGCCCAGCCCCACCAGCTGAAGCCACTCCAGAAAAAGCACCAACACACAGCTGCATCCTGGAGGGGGCACCTCTCCCTGGGCTCAGCTGCTCCCTGTCTGGCCACAAAATTTACCCCAGTTAGCAGCCCTGGAGGCTGGGAGCTGTCAGGTGGCTGACAGAAAACTTCAGGTGTAATAAAACATGAGTCTGGGGGAATGTTGTGCCAGCACTGGTTTCTGTGGGGAGGTTCTGGGAGGTTCAGGGGGAAGCTGCTGGGTGCAGGAGGTGAGAAGGGATGTCCTTTTTCCTCGGTGGCTGGGGCAGCACCAGGCAGCTGGAGCAGCATCGCGTGCTCCTGGCAGGAGGGAGACAATGAAACTTCCTCCTGTCCCCCAGGCTCTGCAGCTTTCTGATGTCAACAGCAGCAGCAGGAGGCTTCAGGCACGTTCCCGGCAGCTGATCGTATTTATCAAGTTCATGTTCCTTGCTTTTTAGTTTATTTATTTATTTATTTTTAATTTTTTTTTTCTCTTTCTTAGCTATCAAGGTCCGGGAGCTGCAAGATGGCCCAGTTCCAACTCCAGCCCCTTTGAGGATACAGAAATGTGTGCTGGGGGCTGGAGCAGGGACATGCTTTCTCCATGTGAGCCAAAGAACAAACAGCAGAGCCCTCCACAGGGACTGATTGTTGACATGTTTATGATGATGAAGTGGGGTAGAACTCTCAAAGGGAGATGCTAGAAATGAAGAAGTAAAGCGTGGCACTGCTGAGGGCCTATATAATGCTGAATATTGTAGGAAACTGCAGTTTCTTCCTATTTGTGACCACTTCATGGAGCAGTTTGGGAAGTCCCTTCCCAGCCCTCCATCACACGTTCCCCATTTGGGGCTGTAACAACAGCAACCCCCAAGGAGTGAGCAGACTGAAGTTACTCTGCCATAATTTATAGCCCTGCTCCAAAAGTGTGAAAGATATGACCCTGTGTGCCTGGAAATCCCACCCAGGGGACAGCTTACAGACCCAAAGTGGGTATTGGGATACCCTGGCTGACTGGGGATTGCCACTTTGCTTGGGGTCACCTGCAAAAGCACTTCATCTTCCTCTGCTGTGTGCACTTGTGTGTCTGTGCCATGGGATGGGCCCTGAGTCTGCTGCCCAAGGTCAAACGTCCCACCTGGCATTTGAAGGATGAGGGTGGGTTAAATTCTCCCTCGTGGTGATGCACATTCTTCTGTCTTTGGGACTCTGTGGATGGTGCTTCCCCTGGGACTGAGCTGCAGAGCACATGGATTTAATAGGAACATCCATGCACACCCCACTGGCTCCTCATTAGAGCCCATAAACTGGCCTGGGTAATTATTTCAGCCTCTCCTGGTCTCAACCTTGCACCCTGCAAGGTCTCCAGCTGAAAAGGCTGTAGGTGGGACAGCAGCTCTCCCAGATTTCTGGCACACTCATTGGGACTCTGAAACTGGGGGCCAGCACAGCTTTGGCCAGGGAATGTGTACCTGTCCATAGCCAGGTCTGGCCAGAGATGGTCAGCTGGGACAGTGTCCAAGGCATGATGGCTATTAGAGTTTTATTTTATAAATTATTCAGCTTGTGTTTGGTCAACCCAAAAGGTGAGAGGGGACAATTTGCTCTTGCCTATGCAGACAAAGCAAGGACTATCTCCAATTCCTTCTCTTAGGGTGCCCCCAAACTGAGCAGCTCCAACCCATGTGTGATCTCTGCCTCTGAGCCTGCTCAGTGCTGCAAGAGCTGTTTGAAAAAACAGAGGAAGAAATGTTCACAGGCTGTGTTCTGCAGGGTCAATGGTGCTGTTATCTTTCATGGATCCTGCTGGCTGACTCTGAGCACACCTTGTCCGGGGGCAGAGCAGCTTTCACCATGAAGAAAAGAAAACCCCCATCCTTCTCAGACATTATTTCAGTGTCTTAAACTGCTCTGGGTTTCCCTCTGGGCCTCTTGAATGTATGAGGTGGGAGTTGATGGGAATGCCCCAGTCTGAATTCTGCTGCTACTGTACTGGGGCTGTGTCCCTTGCTGGGATGATAGACTTTTGGCAGCCACTTTTCCCCCAAAATTTAGTGGGTTTTTGTCCCTAACAGAAAATTTATCTTCTCAACAATTCAATGGAATTGTCTGTAGGAAAGGGACAGTTGGGGTATGTGGTGATATCTCTCAAAATACTCTTTACCAGGAGGAACTTGTAATTTTAGAACATCACAAAGTGATGCATTTTCCCCAGAAAGCAGAACAAACATTGGCATTTAATCTTTATTGTAGTGTGGTAGCACCAGTGTTTCTGTATCTGTCTTTTGGCCCACTGATATGCTATTCTTCATTGCTAAGAGCATGTCAGCCTTGCTGCTGTGTATGCATTCCCACTTCCTTTCTCCCAGCTTACAGCCCTCTGCAGGGCTTCTGATTTTCCCATCTCTGGCCTCTTTCATCTCTTGAATATTCCTGAGGTGTATTGAGGCTCCCAACCCCCACCTGATATCAGCAACCACCACACTGACATTCTAGTCCAGCTCTGTTGCCAGACCTGTGCATAGGAAGGACCACCTGAAAAGCACATTAAACTGTTTTCTTTTCCTCCTTTTCAGTGCTTTTCACAGCATCTCCAGTTTCACGATCCTCTGAACTGTAGCATTTCTCCTAGATCTGTTAAGTGGATGTTAGGGGAGTTAGACCTGGATTATTTCAGTGGTTCCTCCACCTTTTAAGAAACATGACAGCTGAGAACTCTGCCCCTCTGTTTATAGCCCTGTCAGGCTGAAATGCTCCCACACTTGCCTGTATGAATGACTTTTTCAGCTGCATTTCCACACCACGGGAGACACCTCTGGGTCCCAGAGGTGTACAAGTACCATTTGCCACGTGTCCAACATCTCCCAGGAGTGTGGTACAAGGAGGAATGTGAACCTCCCATTTGGAATATCTGTGTATCAGGCCAGGAATTTAAATCCAGGAAACGTGGGGCTGCAGGATGCCTGTCTCACTGTGCTTTCCCTGAGCCCAGCAGTGCTGGTGGCTCCTCGCTGCTTCCCGACACGTTTCTGCATTTCAGACCCGATTTCCCAGAAGAAAGTCACCAAACAGCAAATCTGACAAACAAACCACAGAGAACATCTGATATGATCAGAAAATACATAAGCCTGTTAGGGGCTGTAGGCACAGCAAGGGCCAGGATTGATGGGGAACATATTTGTTATTAAATCCCATCCACATAAACCGATCGGAAACAGATGTGAGCCTTGGGGATATTAATAAGTGGGGAAACTCCAGGGATCCTGAAGGTACTGCTGCTTGGGGGAGAAGGGGAAATGGCACATCTTTGCTATCACATGGGTTTTATAAGGAGGGATTATATTTTTACACTGTACCTTGCTCTGCATTCTCTGCTGGAACTGGAAAATGCAGGGATACAGAGGGAGAGGTGGCAGGTTAAAACAAGGATGGCTGCCTTTGGGAAGGGAAGGATGGTGGCTAATAGGAGAGTTGGGATGGAAGAAAACCAGGTTCTCTGGTCCTAATGTGAGTGCAGCAGGGCTGTGATGGAGTGGTCAGACTGTCCTGCCATGGCCAGCAGGGCAAAAGGCTAAAATGTGTGCAGGAAAGATGGAATTGCAGAGATGTAAGAGGTATTGCTTGGGTATAAAAAGAGTTTTCAGAGCAATTTTGCTGTTTCAGATTTGATAAGGTTTTTCAATACTACAGATTTCCAGCCTTTTGTCTACAAGAGGAAGATTCCAGAATTTTGCAAGACAAGTTTCCTAGGAAATTTCTGTGTTGCAAGCCCCTGTATTTTCCCTAGTCATCTTCTTTGAAACAGCTGAACCTTTTCATTGGCTGACAGCTTAAAAAAAAAGAAATAGAAAAAGAAGGGATAACAAAAAATTCAGCCCAAGGCAGACACTTGGCATGGAAAATTGAAGCCCAAGTGGTTTAAGTTTAACAAAGTTATTAGCAATTGAAAACAGGGCTTTATAATTGGAAATGTTTGGCAAGCTGAGTGAGAGGTTGTGCTACCAGCCCTGCCTCTTAGATGTGTTCATGTTCAGGGATGTGCAAACACCCGACACAAAGGCAGGCATTTGTTAAAGCTGCTTACAACTGGAGACAGGCACAAATGCCATGACACTGCTTTTTGTTCACCTCTTTCTTCTCAACCTTAGTTCTTTAGTTTTGGTTGTCTTTCCCCCTCCAATTATAATTAATACCAGAGTCCAAATGCTTCTTATCCTTGCTGGAACAAAACACTGATTGTCCTGGTGCTCTGAGGACTCTAAGGGGAGAATTCAGACTGGCTTTGGGGTCACAAAAAGCCAGATTGGAGGTGCTGGGAGTGCAGCACAGACATTTTGTACCTGTGCTTTCTTCTTGCAGTGGGAGTGGAGTTGGTGCTCTCAGTCTCTGTGCACTGCCTGTGGCCCTTTGCATGTTTGCATCTCACCGGGTGGACAGGGCAGATTTTTGGGTGGCTCACCTGGCCAGAGGGCACCTACTGAGTGTCCTTGCTGGGCTGAGCTGACCAGCCTGGCCTCTGTTTGCCTTCATCAGGGCTCTCTGTGGTGCTGCCTGCTGCTCCATCACTCTCCCCAGTAAAGTTTAAACTCTGGCTTACCACGAGCCCCGCTG
Organism: Buphagus erythrorhynchus; assembly: GCA_013400855.1. Classification (NCBI taxonomy): domain Eukaryota; kingdom Metazoa; phylum Chordata; class Aves; order Passeriformes; family Sturnidae; genus Buphagus; species Buphagus erythrorhynchus. The sequence continues at coordinate 55,861 of VZTT01001981.1, forward strand.
CAGCCAGGAAACGACGTCAAGTTGAGCCTTCATATTGTTCGAATTACACCAATATGAAAATCCATGAAAGCCACAGGGAGCCAGAATTTCCCCTTTTACATAAAATGGGGTTATGGCCATATTAAAACACACAACAAAACTGAGCAGCTTTTAACAGGAGATGGTGGAACAGAGGCCTTGAGAGATGCCGAAAAAGCCAGGCATAAAAAATAAATACATTTGAAACAAGGCCCTGTTCTTTCTTCTGCTCAGCCTCATGGTGACCTGTGCTCCTGTCACTTCTACATCTCCTGCACTGCTTTTCATTTTGGACAGGTCAGAAGAGCAGTTTTGTTCTGGGGTTGCTGAGTGGCAGTCCAGGTCATTCCAGGAGGTGCCTGGTGTGGGTGGGATGTTTGGTGTCTCCCTGGGGTGCACTGAATAGCCCTGCTCTGTCTAGAAAACCTCTTTGCTTTGACCCAACAAGTTGAGATCATTCATAAAAGGAAAACAAAGCTGAGGTTCAGGTACAAAAGAAAAAGAATGTCTGGAAATGAGGCTATTCTCCATCTCTTTCCATGACCGTTTTACCAAACTCTCTTGTAAGCTGCAGAGCCATTTCTTTGACATTAAATAAAGGGAACATTTCCAAACTTGGGCAGCACGAACCTTTCTTTTTTTCTGATGGTAACATAAAGACTTCATCCTGCTTTATGAGACAGTCAGACCTTAGGCTATGCTGTGGAAGACCACCCCTCCCCCAGTGAACAATCAGTGAGGCCAAGGGACAGAAGACTCAATTGCCTTCCTATTTTACAGGCAAAGAGGAAGCAGGGATATTCTGATATTCATATTTTCTCTCAGGACCACAAAAGCTGCCATTGCAAGGCTGGACATCACCACCCTCAGTGTGCCAGTGAGCAAAGTTCACTGCAAGACAAGTGTTGTGTCCTTCCCAAGCACTTGGCTAGTTCTCTATTGGCTTCCAGTTAAATCTCACTGTTGCTAAATCTGAATCAATTTTTGCTTTCAAATGCTGCTGAAATCCCCTGATAGTCTTCCTACTTCTTCTTCAGAAGCAGAGCCATTTGTGTACTGAGGCTCATTTTGGATATTAGTCATTTGTTTTTTTGCTCTGTCCCCAAGGCTGTGATACTGTCACAACTCCAGGTCCAGGGCAAACCAGCCCTGCTGAAATCCAGAGCGAAGCCTCCACCCCTTTCAGGTTTCTTGTTGGTTGTGGTGTTGTGAGTGGTGTTTGCACACTTTTTAATCACCTCAGCTGAAGGAGTCTGAGTCCCTTGCTGTTGGTAATTTTGATATATAGCTACCATGCTACACAGCAAAAGTATTTCTACTTTCCTACCTCCACATATGTATGCAGTCAGGAACAATTACCACTGTCAATCCTGTCTTCCTGCTAACTTGCTTTTTTTTTTCCCTGTTGGTCATGCTGTAAATCATTTTCACATTTACAACATTAAGAAGGTGCTCTCAGCAATCATTCTTGTGGTCAACAAACTGTTACTGCTTCTCAAGTGTCATGGGTCACTACTTAATTACTGGATTTCACTCCCAGTTAAAACCATTAATCTTGTCTCCACCAGCTTTCTCTGGGCCTCTCAGTCCAGTATGTTCTATGTTAGGCACATAAGTGCTGAGTTTTGTTTTTTTTTCTCATGCCAGCAGAGGTTCTGTAGCTGGAACTTCTGGGCTTGATAAACAAGGTCACCCAACAGAACCTTTCTTTGGCCAGGGTCACTCTAAGCTGAGCCTTTCTCCAGAGAACTGAGTTTTTCAAACAGATGCAAAGGTACTGAATACAGCAAAAAAGTAATAAGAGTTTTCTGTGGTGGTGGTGATGCCACCTCAGCCATGGGAATTCCCCAAGCTTCATCCCATAGGATTCTCTCTGTCTCAGCTGCTGCCTGAAAATACAATAGGTATGAGCACAACAAGAAATTCAGAGTAATCTGGGAGAGCAGACATTAATCTGTGAGTCCTGGATGTTCATCAGGAGTTGAACTCACCTGTGGAAGCTCACATGTGCCTTTAGGAGGGTTGGTTCTGCTCTCACTGTGCCCTGGGGAAGGGTGGAAGCACAGAGCCCATGGTGAGAGGGCAGCATCCAACTCCTCCCATCTGCTACTGCACTGGTGGGGATTCAGAGGTGTTCTGCTGGGCAGAGAAAGGCTCCCCTGTTGTTCTCTAGGTGAAACTGCAGCAAAAACATATGCAGAATTATAAGCACAAAAAAATGGAACACAAGGGCTACAGAATTCTAACAAAGCTTGTTTCATAGGCCACATCCACAGTGTGCTTGTACAAAATGCCACGTGAATCACACTTAATTTGCTGCAGAATATACTTAGCTATTTCAGAAGAAAAAAAACAAAACAAAAAACCAACAAGCCTGTGAAGGGCAAGAGCTTTGCTGCATGTTAGCTGTAAAAGTTCCACAAGTATGGAATCTATTAAAACCATTATTTGTTTATGATGTGAAAGTGATTAGTCTGTTCCAAAAACAAAAAACATGAAAACCCTAAGTGCTGGGACTTTTCAGGAGAATAGCCACTGCTTCTTCATTATAATAATTTATATAATATGACTCTATTTCTATGGTATCTATAATTACTGTAGCACTTGGTTGCCTTAGCCAAAATCAGGGTCCTCTTGCATGTTCATCTAGAGAACACATTTCCCACCCTGACAGGCTCTAAGCAGGTGAGAGTTGGATGATCACCTCGGGCTGGCAGGTGGGAAACTGAGCTAAAGGCTCATCATGACTTGCCCAGGGTCATGGGGAAGCAACTTGGGGACCTTGGCTCAGCTGCCACCTGGAGCCACATGGCTGGGCTGGTGGAGCCAGAACATCCCAGCCTGAGCACAGGGGCATCCATGTGGCCCCAATTACAGACCCAGGGCCTTGGTTTCACTTGCTGGACTGGGTACAACAACAGGATGCTGGAATATTTAGGCTGTGTTCACTGCAGGGAATATTCTTACTTTAAAAGCAGAAAAAAAGTCTGTTTCTCTCTAAGATGTCAAATCACAGAAAGATGGGGGTTTTGTAGAAACCTTACCCAGTTTTGGCTTCTTACCACCTCTTTTATGACACTGCTCACTTGATTTTAACATCCTGCTGGTTCTGAAGTGCTCCATGGCTTTTGGGGGCACTTGTTCTTGCTGTCACCCTCCCTCATGAATGTTCACCTGCATGTATGGATGCTTCCCAACACACAGCCCCAGAGTGTTCCCTGCTGTTGTCACCTCTCAAAAACCATTTGCAAAGCCTTCTAAAATCCAGGTCTGCAACACTTCCCACTCCCCAGGCTGCACCTCCTCTCCACATGCTGCAAGTCCCACCCAGAGCTGCCTCCCACCTTGGGAGCCTGGGGCATTTCTGGCATGTGCAGAGAATACCTGGGTCCAGGTGACCATGCAAATGCCATCAGTGACATCAGCTGGTGTCAGGGGGACATCACTGATGGTCCTTCACTGATGGCTGATGCTAAAAACAAGTATCTTTAGGTTTAGCAGCCTGTTGGAGCTTTTGCCTTACTATTTCCAGGCATGGCATGAGGCTCTTCAAGGTTTTCTGGCCTATGTGCTTTGAGGCCCTTGTTTCACTTAAACCAGATTTGATTTGGGGGTACAAATTAGGCCACCCTCTTCTGGTTTCTGCTCCTGAAAATGGTTTCCTTCTCTGCTAATCTCAGAGTCCTTCCTTTCAGATGTTGTTATCCAGGGCTCCCAGTCTTTCCACCTCAGTGAGGTTGCAGTGATTTGGTGCCTCTCAGCTTGCACCACAAACATCTGTCCATTTTCTGTGACTTCTTGCCTCAAGATCATCCAGTCAGTGTTAATCTTGTTCTCTTCTCTGGAGCATTTCTGAACCTGGGGTCATCAGCAATATTCATTAGCACATTTCTTACATTACTAATGAGAATTCCCAGCAACATTTCCAATACCCAGCACTGAAGAGCTCCATGAGTAATTCCCTTTAGTCAAAGAATTTCCTTTTCACATAATGTGTTTCCTTTCGTGCAAATCAACACTTCATGTACTTTTCCAGAACTTGTACAAATTCCTATTTTTTCCTGCAAAGAGTCATTTTCCATGTGGCCCCGTGTGACATACTTTATTGAAGTCCAGATCAATTGGATTCACTGTATGTCCTCTAGGAAATCTGTAGCAAAGAAGCAAAAGGAAATGAATATCTGTCTGGCAAATCCCAAAGTTGTACTCCATCCCAGTTCCCATATATACTTATGTCTTTAATTACTCTTTCCTCTGACTGCTATTTTAAAGCCTTGTGTGCTATTAGAAATGATAAATGGCAACTGATTTGCCTGCTGCTATTTATAATCTTTGGCCAAAAGGGAATCTTGGTGTCCAGGATGCAGCTGACTCTTTTCTGAAGTGGGGCTTGTAACCAACCTGCCTACTGAATCCTGTCCATGGTGAGGAGAACCTGCAGGTTTCCAGAGGCATCTGGACATTTAAGGATCAGGTCCCAGCATTCCAAGTGGGATCCTGGGCCAAATTAGAAGGCATTAGAAGAGCTGTCATTTCCCTTGGTGGTTCTCATACAAATAATGGTGTGTGGGTCACGTTTCTCCGTGGCATTTTCTGCTCAGATTTTATTTGTCCCCTTTCCCCCACTTGCTCATCATGGGAAGAAACTGGAGTTGGTTTATGCATTGGCTCCCTAAATTATTTTCTTTAAATAGAGTTTCTTCTGAAAAGGGGAAATTTATTGTCATGTTTTTGCTCCTGCTTGGAAACACAAGTTTTGGCTTGTATCTACATCTAAATTCATTCAAACTCAGGCAGATGCCCACAGCTTTATCTAAAACATGCAAAATGGCTGCCTGTGCTTGCAATAAAAGAAATGGGTGCTTTGTCCAATCTGAAAAATACCAGCCAAAAGAGAGCAGGAGGGATAACACGGCTAAAGAATAAAAAGAGCCTAAATAAACTCAGCAGAAATGAGAAACTGGTAGGTGGAAGGGAAGGGAAATGGGAACGTGCATGGAGAGTGGCAACAGAATGGTAATTAGTACATCCAGCAGGAAGCTGTGGATTTGACCTGGGAAAGTAAGCAAGGAGAAAAGAAGAGAGAAATTCAGCTCTTTACTAAGAAAAGAAAATTCTTCCCCAAGAATCTGGCATGGGAAGAGGCCTGGAACGGATGAGAATCTGGATTTTTCAAGTGAAGGAATGTATGAGATGAGTCAAGGGAGAGAGAAAGATTTAAGGAAGATTTACTTCTGTATCACAGATGGGGGAAGAGATAGCAAAATGAGTTCTTAATACCTTGAAAAATTCTAGGCAAAAAGAAGGCCTTTCTTTCCCCCTTTAAAAATCAATAACTTGAACAGAAATGGGTGGTGAGTTATTGCTAGGGTGAATATGGAGATGTGGCTTGGCTTGGGCTCTGGTGTTTGGCAGAGAAGTGTTTGTCAGTAAATCCAAGTTGTCCCTATCCTTGTTTTGGATGCTCCTTGCACTCCAGGTAGGAGCAGTGAGTTGTGCCAGGCTGGGGGAGCTGAGGGCTCAGCACAGCCAGGGGCAAGGACTGCTCTGAGCAGTGCCAGCCCTGGGGGGAGCTTGGCTGCCCTGCCCTCCCTTGCCTCCTCCCCAGAGCACAAAATGCAGGATTTGGGAACAACAGGGTGGTGAAAGGCTCTGCCTTGGAGCAGCTCTGCAGCCTCTGAAAGAAGGATGTGTATCCCTGTCTGTGGTGCAGTTGTGGGATTGAGGCACATTCCCTGGTGTGTGTCCTGCTTTGTCCCAAACAGTTCATAAGTCTAGGAATTACTAACAAAGGGCATTCTGTTAAATGCAAATAATATCTGGAATACAATCACTATACATGCAGTTCATTTAGCCATTAATTTTGTAGATTGTTGAAGCAATTAACAGTGCATAAAGAGGACTTCCTCCTATGCAAGTGTGATCTTTGGCTGAATGGACCTTTGTAATGATCTCCAAGACAATGGCACAGAGTGGAACTGGAATTTCATCTTGCCTTTATTGCCTTATTTGGATACTTTTAACAATTTTTCTTTATAGTATGCTGAATTCTCATGGTTTAACTTGTTTGGTTTTGTGGGTCAGTACAAATAATTCTAAAAATTAATAAATTAGTATCCTTTAGGTAAATTATTTAAACACTCAAGTATATGAACAAATGCTGCCTTACACAGAAAGGCTGTTATGTCTTTTACAGCTGGACAGGAGCTGCACCATGAACAGGGTATTTTTGAGGTGATTTCCACTTCATTTGTTTTGTTCTCTCTCCTTGACCATTCCTTTTTCTTTTGGTTCCCTGTGTGTCTCATCTGCAGCTAAAAGCCATTTAGCACTGCAGCAGAAATTAAGATCTCCATTTATTTTTGCTGTCTAAAAGTTATATTCTCCCAGTGGGAAACCATCCAAAGAACAGAACCTCCTCTCCTACATCCCTGCTGTGGTTTGATCTCGTTCCTTCACCTGTAGGCTCTTCTACAATTTGTATTTACACAGATATTTTGCTATTTTGAATCTTTCTATAGATGGAAACCCTTTCTGCCTCTCTTCTTGGAGATTTTGGTCCTTTGTCTGCCAAGAAAAAGTTTCATTTTGAGAATGTGGGAAGGATGATGCTACAGAAAAGGCATCACAAGCAAATAAGGTTAATTCAGCCTCACTGGGCATAACCTCACTTATCCAAAGATGCAGCAAGACATGCAACAAATTCTCAGTCTTGCTTTTCTACTGGTTACCCTTATTGAAATCAATTTGCATCCTTCAGTTCCCAGAATGTTCTTACAGTGTCCATGTCTGTTTTGGTAAAGATTTGTTTGGTAGGTAGCTAAAGCTCAAAGCCTTTGCTGTCATAATATCCTTGGTCTTAAAGAAATTAAGAGGTGCCCATTTGGTGTTTATTACAAGAACTCTTCCTTCCTCATGGGATGGAAATGATATCTTATTCCTCTCATTAGAGTAAAATATAACCCTTTAAATATGTTGGTATATCATTGCATAAATTATGAGGACTTCTCTGTTGATATGGAATGCAGATTTTTCAGAACTGGAGCACAGAGATGCTGGGCTGTGAAAATAAAAAGCAGATGTCTTTCTCCCTCTCACTCAGGAGGTTAAACCTTATCAGGGTATTTTAACTCTTGAGGTTCTGTGACAGACAACTTCTGTTGGATAGAGGGAACTGGCACTTTCAGGTGCAAGGTTGGGCATCCAGTTAATCCTGGTTTGCTCTTGGGATTTGTCACAAGGTGAAACAGATTGTGACAAATGTGGAAGTTTTGCCACAGTTGAGGTTTTTAAAGGTAAATAAAGGGTAAAAGCCAGCCTGTAAATGCCTATGTGGCTGGGTCATTTTCCCTTTCTGAAGCTCCCATGGCAGACACTCTTCATGGAGTTACTTGCTTGGTTTGCTTATCAAGGTGAAGTGTATTTCCCACTCTGCACCCATCACTGTGGGGCTTTTGTATGTCACCCATGGCATCTAAACAAATAGCAGGAATCTCCCCATGCAAGGGCTGAGACACTCAGGCTGCACAGGGAGGCTGAACATGGAAAGAAAGAAAACAAAACATCTTTCCCATACCCTCTGTGCAGAGCAGCAGCTGACACAAGGCCATCTGTGCCATGTTTGGGGGACCCTTGGGCAGTGGGAATCCTGACATGTTTCTGTAGGTACCATTTCCAGACAGCTGGAGACATTGGAATTGCACCTGCAGCCTGAGGATGTGGTGGCTGAAAAGGGTGATGACTTCACCATGAGAAAATGAACTTAGAGCTGTGTGTGGAAAAAGAGCCGGATTAAAAAAAAAAAAAATCTGCAGAAAACAGATATTTGTCATGAAACACTGATTTAAACAAACTGTGAGAGCCAGGCAGATGATTCTAAAATGTGAGGCTGGCCTGTACTCCATGGTATTGCCACAGTGGTTTATAGTGTTTGGAGGGAGAGTTATGACGCAGAACAAATGAGATAAAAAGCTTGTTTAAGTGTGATTAAATGGCTCTAAAAGCTGCCCATTTAATAGGAAGGAGCTGCAGGCATGATGCCAAGCTGTAGCATGCTGTATGCTTCACCAGCTCGTCACATCCATATGGGCTGACTCAGAGGAATCTGTTTTAAAGTAATCCAAACTATTAATTTATGGAGGTGCTCATCACCGGGCCTGAGCGCGGGAAGATACACCCAGCGAGGTCAGAAAGTGGTACCAGCATCTTCTGCTTTTAAAAGCAGCACTTTAGATGCTGGGGATTGTCTTCCTCTGACATCACCCCAGCAGCCCTTAGCACTGGTGGGGTGGTCGTGGTCTTGTCACTTCCATATGGAGTTGTATTTGTTGGCAGCCAGCTCCAACAAGAAAGGGTCACTGGGACTGGGATGCTCCTGAGAGGGAAGCCAGGGTGCAGATGGATCAGATATCCCTGCAAAGAAAATGCTCCTTCAGCCAGCAAGTTCCTTCTTTGATGGTTTATCCCAGAGAATTGAGCTGGTCAGAAATGTTCCCATGAAACATCATTCCTTAAGCCTGGCTTATTTTGCTGGACCTGCACTGAGCACAGTTGACTTTCCCCCATGCCTGAGGAAGAGAGCTTAAGGAAACCCACCTGTACTCGTGGCAGATCTCTTCCAGGACAGGAGGAGCACAGTGTGCACAGCTCCTGCCTCCCGAGAGGATGCACCTGGTGGATTTGCCCCAAGGCCAGGGATGCTGGGAGCTCTGCAGCTGCCCACTGAGGCTGACAAGCTCTGACATGAGTTTCACTGGGAGGCTGCAGCAGGGTCTGGGGAGCTTCTGGCTTCCTGGAAACTGCTCTCCTTTCAAAAAAAAAAAAACCTGAAAAAGGTTTCTGTTCAATTTGGACAAAACCCAAATTTTATACATATATATATTTAAATCTGTACGTTTTCAAGGCACTGGAAACACCGTTTTTCGGCCAGTTCTACTTGATAGTTTTATAGGGCTTTGCCATAATAAAAGCGAAGTGAGACGAAACAGAAAAGCCCTGCTTAGTAACAACGTGGGGTGGGGGAGTGGGAAGGGAGGGCTTAACCAGAGCCAGGCTCCCTGAGAGACTGCTCTGCCAGCAGAGGACAAAATACGAGTGCCAGAAGTGGGATTGAAATCACATGGGGACAAAACTCTGCAGCTCAGGGGCCCCTCCACCCAGAGCAGACAGAGGTGCTCCTTGGGGTGCCCTGTCCTGGGTGCTCACTGTTCCCTGAGCTGTTTTTCAGGTATATCTGAGCAGATGCTCTCAGCCTCTCACGGCTGTCTCCCCACATGTGGAGCTTTGCTTTGTCACCAGACCCGGCCAAGGATCCAGTTCTCCTTTTGACAACAAAGAACTGTTTTTATTTACTATGAAAGCTGGTCTGGCCTTGGCTCTCCGTTCTGTAAATTATTCATCTCGTGTCAGTAGCAGCGGAGCTCCTCTCGCCTGTTTCTTTCCAGCAAATGATCAAGTCCAGGTTTGGGGGGAGGAGGAGGTCGAGGGGAGGGGTAATGAGGCAGAATAGACTTAATAGCTCGGTGTCTTCATTAACATTAACCAGCCAGGTGACCATCTCCCCCCTGGACAATGTCCCATCCTCCCCTGGTGCTGGGAGTAGCTGTGACCTGTCCTGTTTCTGCATGGGGGACTGAGCCATAGATCAGCAATTAGAGCCAGGAGCTGTCCTGACAAGGCTTTTCTTTCTTGCTTCCTAACTCACCTCCCTTCTCACTGGAGGTTCTAGTCTGAATCACACAGTTATTAAAAAAAATCTGGTTGCAGGAGATCTCTCAGCTAGATCAGGACTATCATCAAAACTAGATCAGGTGAGCCATGGCTTGGAAACAACCAAGGAAGCAGATGCAAGGTCACCTCTAGATAACACCTTCCAGAGCTGAATCCATTTTTGCATTTTGTACATTTTGCACTGTACACTTCTCATGTTGCAATTTGTGTTGCACCTTCTACTAGCTTTCCCTCCTTACCTAGAGTGTTTTTCTGCATGACCACTGTACCCTCCCTTCACACAGCTGTTGGACATGTGGGCTTCCCCTTTTGCCTCCTCTCCACCAGGCAGAACAAGCCCTGCTCCTGTGCCCTGCCTTTTCCCCCAGCTGGCAGTGAGCTGCTGCATCATCGATTGCCACGCTCTGGGTCCAGCTGTCCAGCCTGTTTTCCACCCACACAACGATCCATTTGTCCACTCCATGCTTCCTCAGATTACAAACCCACAACCATAAGAAATAGGGTCAGGAGCCTTCCTAAAGCAAAGTCCAGCACAGCACTGCTCTCACCTTGTGTCCACAGGCAGTCATCTCATCACACAAGGTGATCAAACTGATCTGCTCTAAGTAGATCTGTGCTGGCTATTCCCTATTTATCTTCCAGGACTTCCCCTGTGTGAAAATGGACTCCAGCACGTGTGTTCTGTGGTCCTTCCAAGGATGGAGGGAACCCAGCTGTCTCAGATCCTTTCCCCACCTTTCTGATAGATGGCTCAGCTTTTTCCTGTCATTGCCTTGATCACTGTGACCTTTTGCAGGTGTCAAACACTGATCTTACAGTCACATCATCCAGCTCCTTCAGTACCCTGAGGTGAAACCCATCCATCTCCATGTTTTTAAATCCTGTGTTGTCTCTAACTTGTTGCTCCTCCACTGTTGGCCATCCCTTTCTTTCCCAAGCAATTCTGGTTTGTGCTGAGGTCTAGGAGGAAGATTTACTGGTGAAGACAGAGGGAAAAAAAGGATATTTAGTACTTGGGATATTTTCAAACTGAAAGTGGTGGCTGTCAGGAGGTTGTCTGCCACGCAAATGACAAATTTTCCATTTGAACTGGTTAATGGGACTGCAGGGTAAGATGTTGTAATCATCCAGAGCTCAGTGTGAGACAGGGATTTGCTTTGCTCAATATCTGAGTTCCAGCAGATCAGTCTCTCATAGTGGGAACCCAAGGGAGGATGAATTCTCCATGCAGCTTTGATATGCTTGTATCTGTTCCTATTTTCATGGATATTTTGGGCAGTAAGCCCCTTATCTCCAGCTATGTGAATAGTTTTGTAAACATTTGTCAGTAGCACTCGTGCCCATCTTGCTAACCTGGAGTGCCAACCCTACCAAATCTGTATCTCACTACTAAAAACATGATGCAATTTAAATTGTGGCGTGCCTTGCTTTGTTCTGTAAACTTTATTTGCAAGGCAATCTTTAGCCATAGGAAGAAATCCATTTCCAGAAGGAAAGCATTAGTGATGGGTGCAGTTGTGAGGGGTGGGAGTTGGGGTTGTGACAGAGTTGGGCCCTGGAGGTCAGATGGTTATCAGAACCAGCTGAGCTTGAAAAACCCAGAGAACAAATAGGTCTCTGGCATTTAGGCACTATATTAAATAGGATTTGTGGTAGTTTCTGCTTCAAGCTGTGCCAAGAATAGCATGAGTAGCCTTTCTTGTTGAAAACTGGCACATCTGGTCCCAGTCCTGGTTGGAACCACTGGGGCACAAAAAAATATGCTGCATTACTATTATTTGTTTTGAAACCTTTACTGGAGAATCCAACCTAGGCTGGATATTCATAGTGCTACGTGATAACTCTTGTCTTTCTCAAGTTCTGCACTCAGCAGCAGAGCAGCTCAAGTGTCAGAAAGCCCTGATCATCAGGGAAAAATGGGATCTGCTCCTGCTCTGCTCCTGTGCTCTGTTCCCCCAGAGTTCCTGGGACACCAACCCTTCTAAACATCCTTGCACAGAGGAAGAGTTAATTTAGCCAACCTACAGAAGGAGAAAGGGCAGAAAAATGAATTTATTTGGTGGGCCAGCCTGATGGCAGCAATGGTGGGAGGGGAGCTTGGGTCTGTTCTGGCCCTTTTTGAATCCTTATTTCCAGGCCAGTTTCCCCCTTACTGGCTTATACCACCCACCACACTGGGAGGGAAGGCAGAAACAAGAGAAGTGGGTGGATTTAATCCTCTAGTTCAAAGATGTTGCTGCTGGGTTTGCAGATGGTGGCAGCAGATGACAGAAACGAGCTCATTTTTCCTCTGATCATTTCTTTCATTCCTAATAATAATAAAAAAATCTTAAAACAGAACTCCTACTAGAAATGTGGAGTTTTCCCCCTCTCTGTTATTTTTTTTCCTATGAAAAGTAGGTAACCAGGAAAAAGAGAATAAATTCTTGCAATAATCTCAGTAGTATGGCCCATTTCACATAACTCCTATAGTTCCTCCTGCTGTATCTGATGCAAGGCAGGACATGGAGGGATGGCTTTTCTCACCCTTGTCTGCAGCTTTCTCCTCTTGGTAGCTGTTTCTGAGCTCGGATTTGCCAGTGGCTCCTGTTCCTTTCTTCCATGGGGACAGACAAAGTGACATGGATTCCCCAGCCAAAAGCAGGCTGGTTAATCCAGACAACATCCAGACAGGAAGGCAAAATGTGGCAGTATGGACAATTGGGCTGTGTTGGACCCAAATGTGGTTTCCAGCCCTGAGCACAGACTGACAAGTGAACCATGCACTGTCCTGGAAAACTTCCTGATGTTTCAGTCCAGTCCTGTTCTGCAGGACATACCTGGGAGTTCAGAGAAAGAGCTTCAGGACCTGCTTCCATGAATTTCAGCATGACATTTATTTCCCTAAGTCCTGATTAAACAGTGAAAAGGCAAAGGAAAATTCAGCCATCAGATATTTTCTTGTCTTGCTGCTCTTTGAGCTCAGTTTTCTTTTAGACTCTGCACTCCTGAATTAGACAGCTGTACTGCCAGTAAGAAAGAACCACCTTCTCTCTTTTTTTTTTTGGAAGGATACAACAGGTGTGATTCCCAGAAGTAGCTCTCCTTGCATATTCATGTGCTTCAGCAGCACCTTGTCCTCCTGCATTCTCAGTTTTCCACTGTGTGTTCCTGGTGGGATGATTTGTGCTGATCTTAGCTCAACGGGCTTTACAGGTCCCCTGGTTACAGCCTAATAAGTGGGGTGTAATTATTAAAGGAAAAAACAAAACCATACCAAACCCATCAGGACATTTCTTAAAATAATATGAATTGCCCATTCAGCTGTTCACACATTGCAAAGTAGAACCCAGACCCCTTCTTGAGCTGAAATCCTTCTTGAAGCCTGGATCCCATTGAGGATTTAGGACTGGATTCTCATTTATACTGAGGTCTCTTGAGCCAACAAGTACAGGATGTAAATTATTTTTACTCTCACTTTCACATGAGAATTAGGCCTTTAGAGTCAACTTGAGTTACCTTGTGCTGGCTGCAGCAGCCACACATGACCACCTGTTGTTTCTTGGTTGAGCTCAGCAGTATTCAGGGCTTTTTGGCAGGAATGCTTCCTTTTTCTGTGTGTTTTCATAGCCCTGGCCACTAGGTGCTACTGCAACACAGATGCAGTGATGGTTAAATGGAGCCAGCCAAAATCGTGGCCCTGGGAGCTCAGCATGGAGCTCAGGATGTTTCTGTGCCACTGGTGATGCCTGTTCTGAGCTGCTGAGGGGATGGCCTGGTGAGCCTTGGGGATGAGAGAGGAGTACTGGGTGCTGTGGTGAGGCTCAAACAACCTCTCCCAGGAGATGAACCCCAGAGAAAAGGGCTTGGAGGAGGAGCTGCACTTCCTGCAGCTCAGGGTGGAATATGGAGAGCACTGACTGCACATGGGAATGATGCTTTTGGCCACCTGCTGATGGTGGAAGACCTAAATCTAAAGGTAAGTTGTGAAGTATTGCTCCACTGAAAGAAGCATTGATTGAAAGGGACATCAAAGATCATCTCATTCTGGGCAGGGACACCTTCCACTAGATCTGGTTGCTCCAAGCCCTGTCCAGCCTTGAACACTCCCAGGGATGGGGCACCCACATCTTCTCTAGTGAGGCACTGAAACTGAGAGTTCACATCTCACTCCTCTCAAAAGCTTCATTCATACATCACTGAATCATAGAATTTAAGACTAAAATGAAAACTTGAACCTTCTAGGGTGACATCCTCAGTGTAGTAAAAACCAGATTTCAGTGGTGAGCCTGGTATGGACACCAGCTGATGGTGTGCTGGCAAAAGAATCACTTCCAAAAAAGCTTCTTCTCAACCTTGTATCAGGAGAGGAATATGGTTATTTTTGCTCTATGTCTAACACTGTTTGTGCCTTCCCACTTGTTTGGATCCACCTTGGAGTATGAAAGAGGTTCTCCTCAAATACATACAATCAGGAATCAAATAGGGAACAAAAACATATGTGCTAGATCTACTCTGTATTCTTCCACTGCATTTTCTTTCTGGTTTATATTTTTGGCTTTTTTTTCCCCTGGAAGAAAAAGAATCCTTAGTAAAATGGAATTTGTAATTAAAGCAACAAAAGAAAACTTGTTCTTTTAAAACTCAAAAGTGAAAAATCTGGTTTTAGAAAGACTGTGTTTCTTCGGCTGGCTTCATTAGATATCTTCAATCCTCAGCATGATGCTGTCTTTCATAAGACTTAATTTGTGTAATAAAAACCAGCAATAAAGGCAGCAAATGTTCCCTTTGCCCTGTTGCTAACTTTGATTCATCTGGGCTGACTTCAGCACCTCCAAGGAGGCAGCAGAGGGACAGTTTGTACAACTCAGCCTTAGAACAAACATATTAAATGCAGGCAGAGGCTCCTCATTCTCACGGGCTCTGACTTGTCCCCCTGAGCAGTTTTCTTGCTGCAGCACAGCCCCAGGACCCACAGGTCTCACGGGTCCCTGTCCCAGCTCAGCCCCAGCACTTTCCTGCTTCACACCATCGCAGTCTGGGCTCTGGACACTGAGATCTTTGTGTGATTTTTTTTTTTTTTTTCAGGGTGAATGGGCCATCTGCCAAGAAGGTCGGGCAGAGCTCTGTGCATTTGGTAGTTCTGAATAATTCTGCTGCTGTCTTCTGCAAAAGAAGTGAGAATGCAGAGATTTTCTGTTGGTATCCTCTAACGCTCTGGTAGTTCTACTCTTGGCTTCTAGGAAAACAACAAACAATCTTTATCTATTGAGCTTGTAAATTTGGATTACTCTTGACGTGGTCTACTGTTCTATGCTGTTTTAATTACTCCCCTGCCTTGTATCCAGTTGGAGCTGGAATTCAGAGCTGATGTAGTTTTTCATGCATGTAATGCAACTTAAAGAAAAGCATTTCACTACAGAGCTTCGACATTGTTTGGTCCTTGTTTTACTGCTAAATTTTGCCTTTCTTTACTTGAATGCAGGACACAGGCTAGAGCAGACCTTTGTGAACAGTATCTTAGTACTTGTTATTATTTTTCAGCTGCTGCCTAAGAAGCTTGGCCATTCCATGTTGAGCCCTTGCAGAATGGGAGCATCCTTGCTCCATCTGGTGCCCTCCTCCAACACGATGTATTCCACAAAAAATGACATGACCAGCCAGGGGCCACTGCAGATCTGTGCAAGGTGATCTATCCTGTGCTGCCAGTGGGGTTTGAAAGCCAAATCCAGAAATCAGCTCACATCTCTTCCAAAAAAAGCTGTGCTGGGTGCTGAATGCAGGTAGTGCTGGCCCATGAGGGCATGGCTGGCACTTAGCTGCCCTTCTAGTGAGGTTGCTACCACTTGATTTGATCTGTTTGAAAGCAAAAGGAGCATTTCCCCCCCTTTTAAGCTGTCTTTCAAGGACTTGCAGATTTTCCAGTTCACTGGATGACCTTTGGTGCTGGTAATCCCTCCAGGACAGAAATCACTATCTTTTCAGGCATATATCCAGAATTCCTGCTCAGCAGCATATGTTCAAATGAGAGTTTGCTAAGGAACAAACTCTCCATCCAAGCCATAAATTCCTGAGGTGCTGCTGTGTTTGCTTCAGTCAAATGCTGAACCTCAAACCTTATCCCAACCTGGTCTTTAAAACAGCTCTCCAAACCTGGCATTTTCATACTGGCTGGAAAGAGCTATTAAGAGAGCTTGAAGAAACAAGCCCTTGGAAGTTCTTTTAATGGAGGTTGAGGGAGGGGAGAAGTTTGGCAATGCAAGATAAGTAGTGATATTACAAAACTGTAAAGCTGTCTCCTACTGAAACCATGCTAAATAATTTGGAATACACTGAGAAAAGAAATGTGCACCATCAGCAGCAGTGAGCCTGAGAGAGTTTGGCCAACACCAAAAATTTTAGATTTGGATCGGGACTAATTTGCCTTCCAATTTTGCATGTTTTCCCTGTACTCAAATTGTGTTTTTTTTTGAAGGCACTAAAACAGACCATTTAGCTCCTATTGCACCAGTAAAACCCTGCCTGGACACTTCCCCACATTAGGTACAGCTAAGTGCCCTGTTTGTTGTCCAGTGTCACCTTTCGGCCACACAGAGTGATTCTGTTGTAAATAATAATATCAGGATATAACTTGTCAGAGTGCCACATTGCTGTTGTTGCTTGAATACCACTTTGGGAGGAAACAGTTCAGAAGAACCATTCAATTGGGGCTCTTTCAGGCTTGGACTTGAAAAACATCAAGGTTTAAAATACTTTGTCAGACTGTTTGGTGTATTACAGGAGACTGGCTGGTGAGTGTGTTTGTCACCATCTTCTCCAAGACAGGATGTGACATGAATCTTGTAGTGCCAAACCTTACAAGATATTTTTCTTCAACTCAAGTGATGGATGGATCATGCTTTTAGGATCTGACTGCAGGGCTTAGTGTAGTGACAACATGCCATTTTTCATGGTTATAAAGTGGTTACAATAGATCTGAAGTGTTGTGAACCACAAATAGTTAGGAACAAATTTTATCTGCTACTCAAAGTTCCATGTAGATTGCTACATCTTTCCTTTAAACAATTGTTATTGTGCTTTTGTGCAAACATTTGCTTATGAGCTGAGCCTGGAGGTTACAAGTTCAGAGCTTTCCCTGGACAAGAAAATGGTCTTGATTAATGGTTGACATTGGGTCCTCCAAACCTTTGCAAATGTAGATCTTCAACAGCTCTTTCTTTACATGATCACATTCTTTCCATCTCCTTGTCTTTACCCTGTGCCAGAGCACCCTACTTTGCTTCTGCAGTGGTCATGTACCCCTTGAGGCTCCTGCTGTGGACCAAACCAGCCCCTCACACTCACCTTGTCCCCAGTCCAGGCCTTCTGTCATGAAGGTGGCACAACCATCATGGGCACCTCACCAGGAGTTGCCAAACCTGAGCAAATCCATCCACCAGAATTACATTTATTGCCACGACAGACAGGCACTGAGCACAGACCTCTTTAAAGAATATTTACTGAGAGAACTGTTTAAAAATATATTTATCTACAGACAAAAAAATGTCTTACTGAAACAGTGATCTTATTTCTATAGAATTTACCAGAGCTGCCCACCTGCAACCTCACTGCTTCCAGAGGTAGCCAATGTCCAGGAGCACCCAGGAGCATCTCTGAGTTGTGTGGTTTGCAATCTCTTACCAAAGGTAATAAACCTCCCTGGAGCCACCAGAACTGTGAGTTGCAGAGGTGATTGTCTCTGTGGGATGGTCCAGAATGAGACAGTATCACTTGCACTGTTAATTGGTTTGGATAATCCTTAATCCTTGCTGCCTCTGATAAAGGAAGGCTGAATGCATCCTGAAAGTGCATGGGGGACTGTGCTGCAAACCAGCCTCTGCAACCATTGGTGCTTGCATTTGGCCTTTGATGTTTATCAGGAGGAGTAAAAACATCAACACTAGTGCTCTCTTTTTGTATCCACTGCTTTGAGGTAGGGCTGCCTTGGCTTTGGTCACAATGCTCTTTTTTGTTCCCCTTGGTTCTTTCTTTTCTTCTTTGCTTTGACACCTCAATTTTTGTCTGCTAATTTGTTATATTTCTGGCACTGGATAGCTCCCTGGGCCAATGCCTTTTAAAAGCCTCTGGAGCAGGACACAGGAAATGAGCCAAAGCTGGAGAAAAGCTTGGAAGACACTCAGCAAAGCACACAGGTGCAGCCATGGGCAAGAGCTGGTCCAAAGGAATAGGAGTCAGCTTTCATCCTGAAGGCCAGTGGTACATCTGCACTCACTGCTGTGCTGCTGAGTATCCCAGTTTCAGGCTGGGAAGGCTGGGGTTGGTTGTCCTGCAGGAGCTGTGCTGGGCAGTGACTGCAGTCTGCTCCCCTCCACCACCCAACTTAAAACTCTGGCCAAAACATGGTTGGACTCGGTGATCTCAGAGCTCTTTTCTAACCTAAATGATCCTACAGTTCTGAATGTTGGTGGGATGGTCAACAAGCTGTGCAGGTTGATTAGGAAGTTGCTTTCCCTTCCTCAGATCCCTGAAATATGGAAGTATATGATGTTAAAAACCTCATTCACCATGACTTTTCTTAGGTGGTCTTCTCTTCCCCTGAGAGCCTTAGGGATTGTCCCACAGAAAACTGCCTGGGCTTCTTGTGATGACAGCACTCAAACGTGGTCATTCCTTGCTTCATTACCCAGTGTAGAAATATCTCTTTACAGAAAGGGTTGAGGATGTAATCATGTTTAGCATGATTAGGTACACACTGGCAGTGTTAACATTCATACATCCTCCTGATCCAGTGAGGACAGCTCTTGTGGAAACCTCGTGGAAAACTCTGAGGAGTTTCTGTGTGATTTCACACAGGCTTGTCCCCGTCATGGATGCCTTAAATCCATCCAGCTCGTGCCTTTTGTGTGTCCTCAACAGATGAGTGAACCTGGTGCTTATGCAAAAAAGGGGCTTATTTGTTTTTCCCCCACGTTTCAGAGATTTGCATCATGCTTCACATAATTTTGATGATTTCTCGTTCCCCATCCCGAGCTGCTATCCAAGCATTCTGTGTAGCTCAACATTGCTCATCTGGGAGAAGGAAAGAAACCTGAGCAAGGCTTTTACAGGCCAGGACAGAGTGATGAAAAACTGTAATGTGACAGTGTTGTATCCGCTCAATTTGAAATGATTCAAAGTTCCTTCTCTCCTTGGGAGATCACAGAGGGCTTGGGCAGAGCACCACCTGGAGTGGCAGCTCCTACATATCAGCTGGAGGCCTCTGGATGTTGCCAGCCAAATTTATGGGCTTGTACCTGAATTCCAAAGTGGTGGCCTGCCATTCAAAGTGGCAAGAGCAAAAAGCCCCTCTATTTGTGCTGTGCATGGGGTTTATCTAAAAGCTCCTTCAAAACCATTGGCACGTGGCCTTTGCATCAGGGCCATTGTGAAAAATGAAGTTTGTGACCAGATCAAAAAATTGTTTTGGATCTTTTCTGCTCTTTTAAAGCCAAATTATGCAATATCCTAAACCATTTGCATAGTACAAAGCCACATTACTGAGAAAAGTGAACAAATTGGAAGACATGGTGCTGGTGTAGCAGCAGAGAGAAACCTGAATGCATTTTAGGAGTTGAATGTTCTTATTCTGCATGCAACAGGAAATATATTCCCTCTGTGTGTTTCATTGCTAAGAGAGATTTTTCCCAATCCCAGTATCTTTATCTTCCAAGCTGTAAATATCCCAGGTTTTACTCAAAAGTGTTGAGTAAAACTGAGCTGTGCAGCCTCTTTGGTGGGAAATGTGAACATGCCTGCTTGTCCCTTTCAGCTGTGACACCATATAAATGACATAAATATTGCAAAATTGCTCTCTCCTCTCCCTCCTGCTCTCCCCCACCTACCCACCCCCTTGGCACATGCAAAATCTGCTCTGCATGCACACACAGCCAGCTGGTTTGGACTCCAGTAGCAGTCTGTGGGGTAACAAGGCAAACCCCCCAAAATCAAAGATTCTTGGGCATTGTGCAGCCAACTGAAAGGAGCAGTTATATTCAACCTGCCTGCAAAAGCCCAGGGTGCAGAAGCAGTAGGGTGAATTGCCCCTTATTGTGGGCAGAAGTCATGAGCTTTCACTGTTCCTTTTTGTAGGGAAGGCAGCAACTGCAGCAGCCTTTCTTCTGCTTGTGACAAGAAGTGAAATACACATGTGATGGGGAAACAAATTAATTGTGAGGGTCCTAATTAAAATCACTGGGAGAGGTATTGCATTACAGTGCAAAGAAACAGATGAATATGACCTTTCTGTGAACTTCTCAACCTTACTAGAAGCATAAATTTGAAGTCTCCTAGCGGAAAAGTGTTCTGGCACTGAACTGGTGTCTACAATCAGGATTTTGTCTGCAGGTATCAATGCACAAAATCTCTGCCTCGTGGAGCTCTGAGTCCCCTGAGGCTCCTTATGCTTTGCCTTTGTTTGTTATAGTCCATGTCAGAGGGTTTCAGTGGCCTGGCCAGGCTCTGGCTGCTCCCCTCTCCTCCCAGCCTCCAGCATTTCCTTCAAACACAAGGAAAAGCTCTGCAAGGAGGTGCTGAGAAAGGCCACAGTAACTGGAGCAGAACAGAAAGCTGTGTCCTGCAGAAACGTTTGCTGGAGATATATAACTTTTGTCTGCTACCAGTTGTCACAAACAGTTAAGGCAAGCAATTTATGGCTGTATGGTTCACATTTACCCTGCTAGATTTCCATCTCTGATTCCTACCTGGCACATTGCACTGATTCCTCCTGATTTTTAACTTAGGGCAGGGCAAGATGAGCATTATGAATCAGATACACTCCTTTTCTTTAAAGGACTGGGTTTTTTGTTGGTTTTTTTTTGTTTAGTTTTCGGGGGTCTTTTGGCTTCCTCATCATTAAGCAAATGCTTTTGCTGAGTGACAGCTGTTTCTGCTCAGAAACGGGACACAAAGTTTGGCTTTGTTTTAATCCTGGGATGTTTATCACTGCACTTTGAAGCGTACACCCTTCATTTTCCCCTTCTCTATCTCTCCAAAGCTTTGGGGTTGAGAAGAAGCAGGAAGAGGAAGGGTTTTCAAAGGGATGTTTCGCTGTTAAAAGTTCAGCTTTGCTCTCACATGTGATTTTCCTGGTTGGCAGCTTTATGGCTAAAACTCCCTGTTTAAAAACTGGTGCACACTGGTGATATCATGAACACGCCACATGGTGTCTGATGGCTTTCAGTGACAGCAGATTTATAGCATTTTCCCTCATAAAAATCCTGTCCTCTGCCAAAAGAGGTCCAGCTGGAGTTATGAAATCACTAAATGGACCCTGCTACAGTGAGGAAGTTTGGCCTTCCCAGTCCCCTCCATCTGTTGTGTGCAGTGCACATCATAGCCTGGTACTCTGGGTATCACACAGCACCCATGGGGTACCCTTGGGAAGGCTCCTTATTCCTGTGGAGATGTGGGATCTGGGAGCATTTGGAGTGTGTGTGGGCTGCTTTGCAATTAATAGGGAATTCATCTAATTCCAGTGTTACCAAGTTTTATTAAAGTCAGCGCTTAAGATATTGGTAGAAGGGCCTAAACCCCCCACCCCCAACTGCTAGATATTTCACCCCTGAAATCTGAGTGTCTCCAAACAGCCCTAATCCCTTCCTGAGTGCTTGGGAAGTGGTTAGTGGAGCTTGGATGTCACCCCAAAGAGATCTTAGTTAATATTCTCTCACTAGGAAATGTGCTCTGGGTCTGCTGTGACTCTGACCACTAATGGCTTTCGTGTTGCTCACTGTGAAATTCGTAGGCAGTTAGGGGAGTGGAGAGAGATCTGATAGCTAATTGCTGCAAAAATCATCCTCTGAATGATTGAAAACCAGAATTCCTCAGCTGAAGTCCACAAATGTCTTCATGCAAACTGAAGAGGTCCCGCAGTGGTGCCTGTGTGGCGAGGATTTGGGGATACTGGAGCAGTGTGGGGGGTTTGGAGGAACTGGGCTGGAAGTAGCAGAGGCAGCATGGATTTTCCATCACTCAGAGACCCTGCACTATCCATCCAAAGGCACCACAGGCTCTCCTGGCCATGGGGCATTTGCAGTTTTTTGGAGGTTTACTCTCAGCCCTATTGCCTTTGGGGAGCAGCTGTGCCATGAACAGGGCATAAGGGACATACTTGCACAAGACTAGAGAACAACTTCACACCCAGCTCCCTTGGAATTCCCATTCTTTGTAGCAGTTGAAGAGTAGAAAACTTCATATCCAGCTCCTTGCTTGCTTTAGTTTTTTGAATTAGGAGGACATTATGGTTTGAAAGGCATCACTGAAAAGATATATATATATATATATATATTAATCTTTTTTATATATATATTCACACACATGTTATATACATTTTATATATATATACACACACGTTATATACATTAAAAAAATAATTGTAATTTGTAGCTGACATCCTGGCTGGAGTCAAGGGAGTGAAAAGAAAAACGGCAAAGAAAATGAAAAAAGAAGAGTGAAGAAATAAATGTCTCTGTGAATATGGATAAGAAACCCAGGGAAATCGCTATGTGTCTTATGAAAATAAGACATAAAAATCAGGGTGTGAGGCTGAGGGAGTCAGCATTGTTAAGGAAAAATGATTTTAGCAGCACATTGGACTAATTAAATGAGAGGACTGTCCTAGTTGGCTTCGCTTCTGCTCAAACACATCACACCTGGCTCTGCACTGCTTGTCAGCTGTGTAAAGTGAGAGTTCAGGGACCACATTTGAGAAAAAGAGGATTAAAGAGCAGGTTGGCATGGGGTTTTGATGGCAGTGGTCTGGCACAGAGCTGGGCTCTGTCTGTCCAGAGGGAGGACACCGAGGGGCTGTGCCGGGTTCCACGCCGCTCCGATTTATTTATGCACCACGTTTAACTCCTTATTTATTCTGCATGGGAGCGTGGATTTCATGCTTGGCTCCAGGCAGTCCTGTGTTTATCCACAGGGCAGCAAAGGTTCAGGCTGACAGTGGGTTTTAGCCCCAAGTGACAAGGCCACCCCTAAGTCTGCTGCCACAGCGCCTGTCTGCTCACTGGGACAGAGGAGCTGTGCCTGGCAGGATATTTACTCCCAGAAGCAACACTGAGGTCACTGAGCCCATGCGCAGCGGCCAGGACCACTCTCTGCTCGGTTGTGGCTCCCAAAGCACGAGGTGCAGAGGCTGAGATGCTGCAGGGAGTGGCTCTGAGCTGCTCTTTGTCAGCAGAAGGGAGCTGGCCATGTGGGATGGAGCTAATGGGACATCTGCACATCGCTCTCTTCCCTGGCCCCTGCTTAAAGCTCCTTCTATTCTCAGCGACAGGACAGCCCCTGAGGGGCAGATGCCACCAAGTGCAGTAAGGGAATACCCCTGTGGATGCTCTGGCTCCTGCTCTGTGCTGGACAAAAAAGGCAGGAAACCAAAATACCCTGTACCAGTGCCATGTCCATGCCCTTGGCCCCATTCTCACACCCCATGGAGCACAGGAGCCACGGGGAGCCACTGTGACACCATTGTTCATTGTTAGCAGCTTCAGATCTGGAGCAGTGAGTGGGGAGCCAACATCCCACTCCAGCTTGCAGAAACCATCCAGTTCCCTCTTTGTTTGTGGGCAAACAGGGGGGATAACAAAGGGCGCTGCTGGAATCCAGCAGTGTGGCAAGATCTGCCTGTAATAGTTGCAGAGCCAGTTGAAAAGGAGGAAAATAGGGTTTTATGAAGAAAAAGTGCAGATCTTTGTGTTGCTGCTGTTTCCCAGGGTGGTGCCATGGTTGAAGGTGTGTCCTGGAGGGGTTCTCATGGCTGCCCCGAGTATTGCAGAAGTCAGAGAGATGCTGTGAAGATGGCAAAGGAAAAGAAAAAAGAGAATCCCACAGACAAACAGCCTGTCAGTGCATTCAGTGGTGAAAGGAAGGTGGGGCAGGGGTGAAAGAGAAATTAAGAAAATGAGGAAAAAGCTTGTAACACTTCAATTTTCCAAAACCCAAAGCTTATGTAAACCCTAGTTTGCTTTTGGTATAAAATCCTTCTCTGCAAAGGAAAAGATCTAATGATTGGAAATGATGCTTTTGGATTGAATCTTTTAATTTTGGGAAACTTGTTTTTTTCAGTAACAAAACCTTTCACATAAAATACCCCAAAAGGCTGGAGGTGTTTGTGTGCAGTGCTGTAACTAATGAAGGTGTTTCTCAGGTCAGACAGATGTCTCTGCATGATTTCACCTGCTCTGGTGAGGACAGTGAGGACAGTGTGATGCCTTCTTTCCTTATAAACCTGATCCCATGAAAGGCTGGAATGTTTTGCTTATGATGGCCACCAAATCCAAGCCCTTCCACACTAGGGAAGTGGTCAGCAGGGGATGACAGCTGAAATATGGCTCTTCTGCTCATGTGGTACCACATCATCCCGTGTGAGCAGCCAGGAACTCCAGATGTGGCAGGGAGCTGCACTTTCTGGAGGACACAACAAGCACATGGCTGTGCCCATCCCTGCTCCACAGGGAGCCAGGGCCACAGCCACGTGTGAGACCTTGGATATCACATTTCCAGCTGCAGGATTGATGGGCAGGACACAAACATTACCTGTGGGGTGAAGTCCTCCACCAAGGCGTGCAGAAAAATCTCTTTGCTTTCATTTCACTGCACGCCTGTCCCTTCTCATCCCTCTGATCCAGATGCTCCTTTTCATGCTGCTGTGAGAGGTTAATATTGCTGACAGGAATCGATAATCTGAGATGTGGAGCTCATTTCTTGGCAAATCAGTGCAGAGGAAGTAAACAGTGCCTGTTTGTTTTGACTTTCTTCCCTCGTTAAATCTGGTTTATTTTACTAGATAGTCTTTTGATTTCATTAATTAAAATACGGCTGGATGGGGAATGAGAACGAAGACAAAGGACTTAGGATTGATACACACAAAAAGGGAGGAATATCCTTTGGATTCCTGTTGCCACTAAGGAAGTTGTAAGAGGTAATGCAGATCCTCATCTCTTGGCTCTGTAGCTGAAGGGAGGAGAGGATGGTAATTTTAGCTCTCCGTGGTGCTTTGCTAGAATTCAGGGTTGAGATTCAAGGTCTTCGAAAAAGTTGGGTTAATTAATGATAAATAAAACACGGTGAAGATAAGATATAGCAAAATAAAGCAGACTAAAGCAAAAATATAAATTCCAAATCAATTGTTACAAAAGCATCCGCTAGGTTTTAGTGCATCCCATTTTTTAGCAAAACATTTGGGAATAGTTTTTTTTTTGTCTGTTCATATTTCTGCAAATATTAACATGCAGTTGTACTATCAGTGTGTGGACTCTTTTCAAATTGGTTGCACAGATTTTCCTTAATGCTTTCACCAAAATGTCTCCTCTGTGCTGTTGCACTGTCAAGACAATTCACCCAACTCATAGCCCACTTGCTATGGATCAAGTAGCTGTGACACTTGCAGCTGGAATAGTAAATGTATTAAAAATTACAGCTTGAGAAAGACAAATTCTACTTCAAAATCAAGTCTTGGACCTCAAAATGATGGATGGTGGCCATTGGAAAGAATGTGAAAGGCAAGATACAATATTTCATAATTTTAAAAAATGAAACACTTGGGAAGTGTCGAAGTATTTTTTTCAGAACTTTGCATAGGAATTATTTTAACTTTCGTTGATTTGTTTAGTCTCGAAATTCACATTTATTTTAACACAGGTGCTAAATAACTGTCTTTTCTTTATAGGTCTCCTTTTGGGCTGAAAAACATATGTCATTTAATGTAAATCTACACCTTTTTGAGGCAGTCAGATGCATTCAGTTGATCAGGTTTATTGCTGGGCAAAAGAAAAATCTCCATTTTGGTTTGGCTAGAACCAAATTTCAGATTATTTCTTGTTTTGCTGCTGACAGGAAAACCAACTGGCTCACCCTGGGCTGATGGCCCTGATTGAAGGAGTAATTAAGCCCTTTGCAGTAATTGGATTATGAGGGAATTGGGCTGGTAGTTGCCAGGCTTCCCACCAGAGCCTCTGCAAGGGCAGCCCAGTGAGGGCACAGCACCCAAAACCCAGAGATATCCCCAGGTGTGTGGCTAGGAGAGTAAACCCATTTCTGCTGCCTTCAATATTGGAAACATTTTATTTTCTGCCGTTATTCTCTGATTTGCACCATCATAGGAAAGTTTTATCGTTGCTCCAGGAAGGAAATAGTTTCCTGCCCTCCCCAGAATACTAATTCTGCTTTTTACTGGTGTCTTGGGTTGCAGTAGCAAGGATGGTATTGCAAAGGATGTGACCAAAAGTTTGTATTCCATCACCAGCTGTTAAAACCCAGGTGGAGCAGTGTTCTTTATCGTTTCCACAATGCATCCTTCCTCCAGGAAGATATCTTCTGTTAATGGGCCATGGAGTCCCACTGCATGACTGATAAAATTACATCATCCCGTTGGGGGATGCTCCACCCAGGGGGAGGAGCCAAACATTTCCTACCTAGATAAAAACTAAGCTTTAGAACACCAAGGCAGCCTTTTTCCACTGGATTCCAGAGGAAAACCAGACCCTCCTACATCATCATGAGACCTTTGGGGGAAAACTGCACCTTCTACAGGAGCACTGCTCCAACAGAACCACATCTGTCACTGCAGGAGGATGCAGCCACCATTTAATGGGACTGCTGCCAACACCCTGACTGACGGTGTCAGGTTGGATTCTGACTCTGGCAGTGTTTTGGGTTTGTTCTCTGTAATACTGTATTTCTATTTTAATTTTTCCTCGTAAAGAACTGTTATTCCTATTCTCATATCTTTGCCTGAGAGCCCCTTAATTTCAAAATTCCAGTAATTTGGAGGGAGAGGGTTTACATTGTGCATTTCAAGAGAGGCTCCTGCCTTCCTTAGCAGACACCTGTCTTTCAAACCAAGACAACTGGCTCTCCTCAAGTGCAGTTCTGGGCAGGACTGGCCTTCAGCATGTCCATGGGCTTGCCTGAACCTGAGGAGAAGCACTGTCAAGGGCTGATGAGCACCATGCAGCTCAGGACAGCTGCCTCTCCATGCGTCTCCATGGCAAGAAAGGGTTTTTATGACCTCCAGTCACTTGGGAGCCAGCTGAATGCACAAATCTCTTTTTTTTTCTCCCCCCCTACATGTTGAGATTGCTAGGCAAGCAGGCAGGCTTTTGGAGTGTTTTTCCAACTCAAGGTTTCCTACTGGGTGCCATTAAGTGGCAGGTAGAACTTGGTGGTGGTTGGGTGATGCACAGCACGATGTTTTGTTTGCTACCTCACCGTGATAATTTATGCTTTGCTGGGATGTTCTGCAAAACTGAAGGCTGTAAACATGTGTTATAAATTGCTTGAAAATGAGAGGAAACTTAACTTTCCTTATAAAAAGACTAAGGGCTGTAATTTATTACTGTAAACAAGAATGAGAGGACAAAAAAAAAATCAATTAAAAAAGAAAACGTCAAGCTCTTTTTACTCAGAATTTGAAAGGACCTGATGTCGATTGTTTCCTCCCGTGGAAGGTCTGGTTTCTATCAGCCAGGCAGAAGGGCTTTTGTTTCTAGCAGTCAAATCAACAGGCCAGTAAGAGTAGCTTTGAACTGCAATTTGTCTTTACGTATTTTGAAAATGTTCTTTCGACGTGTTTACACGTTGGCTGGGGCACTTCTGCTGCAGTCAGCTCTTTCTGGGACGATTAATCAAACGATCAAGTCTCTGATTAATCAAAGTCCCTCCTGACAGCTCCTTTCTTTCAATCACCTGCTGAGTCTCTACTAAAACCCAAACAAGCAGATGATTAAACTCTTTTTTTTTTTTTTTTTTTTTTTTAGATGGGGAAGAATGAAAGAAAGAAACTAAAAAGAAGGCGGCGTGTCTTGCAGATTTGGCACTTTTCGAGGTACATACCTCGAGGAGAGAGAGATCTTGGACTGCATTTGTGATGCAAACTGGAACCTTTGGCTACCAAATGCAGGATGTGGTGTATCCTGTTCAAAGAGGCACATATTTTGCATGTTTTTGTTGGCTCCTCTCAATCAAAGCATGCTGTGATTCAGCTACACTAAAAATTAACAATCTATGTTATAGCCATGTATTACATTACACCCTCCCCCCATTTTTTTTTTTTTGTAAAAATCTTTTCTAGAATGACATCTCCTAAAGAGAAGGGAAGGTAGGTAACAAAAACCTTGCAAATGTTTTCATAATAATTATTCGACGGCAATCAAATCATGCCACTTTTAAAGATCAGCTGAGCTATCTGTAAATATTTTCTCATGTCTGCAGAGCAGTACAAATTCCTAATAAAATGCATCTGTTTCCATTTCTGGAGTAAATTTGAGGTGGATTTTTATGTCAATGGCTCTTCAGTGTCACTGCAAATAGCAAAGAAGAGGAGAAAGAGTTAAAATAGGAGATGCTGGCCCACAACAACTTGGTATTTGTGTGAAACTGGTTTCAGGGATTTTCTTAAGGAGAGAAAACAGATTGCATTGGATGAGTTGATTGAGTAGTGCTATCAAAAATCAAAGACTGAAATCTGAGTGATGGGCACTGTCATCTGAGTCTGCTGGCAGCTTAATCAAGGCTCTGAGCACTGTCTTCTTTTTGTCTTCTAGAATTTTAGACTCTTTATTAGCAGCCATTCTTCACATCTATCCTTCAGAGGTGTTTTATAAACCAGTGAGGTGCTACAGAGGTGACACTTAAATGCAGTTCACTTCTTTACAGAGCAAACAAAATCGAGCTACCAAGGAACTAAATAACTCAACTGTGTCCAAGATCCAAGGAGGGAGAGATTCCTCAGTTCTGCCAAGACTGGTCACATCCCCAGGCTGCTCCTCTGACCAGGGAATCATGTTGTTCCCTTCAAGCCAATCCCACCTGCTTCTGAAAATTGGATTAGAGGGTTGCCCTGCTGTGAGTACACATAAAACACCTCTGGGTTAACTGGCACACTAGGAACACAACATTTTTTGCATTCTCTGTTTCAGCATCACTGGTAAATCTCCAGATTTCCTGCTATTCTATATCCCTGATGTACAAATCCTTCTGCCAGCCCACAGTTTTGTTCCCCTGCCACACCTATTTCTAACTCACTAATTACTCTTGTTACATGCTGATGAGCTAAATAGTTTTTTTCCTTTCCCCAGGGTGGCAATTAAAATTCAAGATTGCCTTTATTAGCTGAAGTGGCCTTAGGAAAAGATCTTGTCCAAAACATCTAATGACATCTCCTTAGCATTTCTTTTTTTCAGCAGGCATTTCCAAAGAAACTCCATTTTATTTCAGGCAGAACTTTTTATTTCAGATAACCCTGTTTGCAGGCTTCATAAAAAATCAACATTGTGTTCATTCTTCCAGTTGCAAAACACCCCTCAAAAACAACCCCAAGCAAACATATTTTTCTCCCTGCTTTTATTTATTTTGTTCTGTTTTCAATAACCTGTGCCTGGCATATTGGGTATTTATCACCCTGAAGAGGACTAGGCATGAAAAACCCAACACAGCAGCACAAAAAAAAAAAAAAAAAAAAATAAAAAAGAGAAAGAAAAAGCCAAAATATAAGATAAATCTTAGAGAAATTATGTTCTGAGGAGTGAAATGGCATAAAGGAGTTGGTTGTACTGGTGAAAGAAGCAATTGCATGTTGAGTTGTGGACACAGAGGTACAATCATGTCTTAAAAATAATATCTCTTCTGAACTTCATCATGGAGAAGACTCCTGATGGTTGACAGATCCATGAAGATAATTAAAATTATCTTCTAGATTAACATTTCTGGTTGTACACCTAAACCTTAATTTTAGCAGGAGATGAAATCTCAGTCAGCTACACTGAACTCAGAAAAAATACGGAGAGATAAAGACATATAAACTAATGCCTCTAACAACCTGCCACATTTAAAATATTGAGCAGCCCTTTCTCATTCTGTAAAGTTTAAATATTTAAACAAATGGGGAAATTCATCTTATTCTTGGCAGAGGTCTTATCCATTTTATTACTCAGTATCTCCAAATATGCTGAGATGCCAAGTAATTTCCAGTTTTTATCAAATTTTAACTTTGGAGCATGACTCTGGGATATTATGTTCAGAAGTGCGTGGAGCTTTTGAAGCTGAATTTCCTTGGATTTAATATATCCCTTTCAGAACTTTTCCTTTCGATGGAAATTCATTCTGAGCCAGTAATATTATATGTTATTTCTAAAACTCTGAAGTTTATAAAGCACATAATGAAATTTAAGTCTTTAGCCCAGGTGGAATCACAAATTAGCATTGAGTTCTCTGCAAACAGCAGGGCTGGTTGATTTTTTTGTGCCTTTGCATCATTTTGGATAAACCATGGACTGTGGCATGAAACAGCTGCAGATCCATTATGGTCACTGGGGCAGTCACCCCTTTCCTGGGAAAGCAATCCTTCCTTGGCAGGGGGAAGATGCTTGTGCTGGAAGTGTGGGAGAAAGCTGACCGTGACCTGGAGATATTTCCTCAGAACCTTCATGGGTCATGTCTATCTGTGCATGAACACAGGATTCCTTTTGATGTGGTTATCATCTGGACTGTAGCAACAGCACAACATTAATCACAAAAAGTGATTTTTTTAAACCATTAAGATCACCATTCTTTAGTTATGAATTTTACTATCTCAAATCCTCAGGCTAGTTCCAAATTTATCTGATTCCAAATTATCAAATGGCTTAAATAAACTCAACATGCTGAAACAGTCATTCCTGTTGTTTTCCCTGATGCAGGACAACATGAGTTTTCCTATAGTTTCTTTTGCAACATATTTATTATGCAGGATATTTTAATCACCAGCTCAATGCTTGATAAAGCTGTTGAACATAAGAACATAAATTGAACTAACTCCATCCCAGGGGATAAGGATAATAAGATAAAAAAAATCACAGTGGGAAGAATTAATCTGATACTACTCTGTTGTTTTGCCTGTATTATCTCAAAGAAGCAGCACTGTGTAACATCATCTGAACATCCAGGAATTAGAGCAGATGCATGATCACAGCCTGTATCAGCCTGTGCCTGTCCACATGGACTTTTGTGGTTGTTAAAGCAGGTGAGGGAGCCACTGGAGTACAGGCATTGCCTACTGGGCAGTGCCCAGTAGCTCCATCACCTCTTAACTGTGTTTTCTCAGTGCTGCTCCTCTGTATTTCAGGTGGGTCTTGCTTGCCAGAAGGAAAATTCTGTTTATGTAGCATGTTATGGAGGTGACACGCTCTTTGCCCCTGTTAGGAAAAGTTTGCTTTTTCCCCTGAATATAAACCAAAAGTCACACCCGGTGAAAGAATACAAATGCTCTTTTTATTTGGGAAAACACATAGCAGGAGTCAGTCACTTTCCCAGGCCAGTTGCAGGTAGAACTGGGGTCCAAATTGGCACAGTAGGGAAGCAAGCAGGAATTTCAGCTAGACTGTGACTAATGGACACTGTGCCATGGGATATCTCAGCTGCTGAGCCCCAGATCGTGTTTTGATCAAGGAGATGAATTTGAGCAGAGCAAGGGTTCAGGTGTGACTGCTCAGGAGCAAAAAGCTTTTCAATAGTCAGTACTTTCTGGCTTATCTGGCAGGCAGACACTTGGCCTTAGTGCTTATTGGTACAAATAAGCAAAGTGTGTTTCATACCTATGAGCTGCTTTTCCTTCCAGGAGCTGGCTCGTCCTGGAAGCTCTGCCAAGTGGTTTATGTGCAAGCCCATCACTGATGAGCAGCTCATGCTGCCTGCTAAGCCACAGCTGAGTCCAGCCTGCTTTATATTCCCTTTTCATACTCAGGAGAGCAAGCACCAGGATTTTGTGAGCCCAGAGCAAAAAAGTTTAAACAATGGAAGTGTTCAGCGCTGTTTCCTTTGGAGATGCTTGGTGCTGATTAGATCTCCTGCACAGCAGGTATCCACCTAGCAGAGAGCTTAGCAAGAGCTGCCTTGGAGCACCAGGGCGGCCGTGACACGTGAAGGGGTTTTTAATTCCATCTGTCACACACAGCTTCTTGCAAGGCTTCCAAAAATCACATAACCCCGTGCCCAGCCCCGGCTCTGAGAGCAAAGTCCTTTTGTTTATTGTCTTTGGGGCTCCTGTGCCTGCAGCTGTGCTGGTGGCAGCACCAGCCCCTCTGACTGGGAGTGGGGATGGGGATCTTCCCATGTCCAGAACTCCATTTTTTTGGAGTGATGGTGGCAGAAGGTCATGGATATCTTGTCCCTTTGCCTGAAGTGTCCCCCTGGAGCCTGCTGGTGGCCATGTCCTGTTAGATGTCCCTCTGGATGGGATTTCCCCACACTGCCACCACCAAAGGGATGACTTGCCCTTCATGCCTGGACTATCAACTTCTCATGGCCAAGGTCTTTCCTAAATCCCACAGACTCTTTCTGGGCATCAGGGAAGATTCTATACCACTTGTGAGAAGTTTCTTTCAATGTCTCGGGCTGGTAGCATCTTTTTTTTGCCCATTACACATCTGGTGCTCCTCATGCCAGAACTTCTGTGTTGCAGCAGTGTGGGTGCTTCCAGGTGGCAGGAGGGGTGAGAGGGAGGTAAAAAGCTGTGCAGGACACTTGTGGACCTCCAGTCAGCCCCTTTACTGGAGTAACAGCACAAATTAAACCTACAGTGCATAAAATAACGATACAAATCCAATTGGAGTCACACCTTTCCTTCAGTCATAAACAAAAATGTGAAGCTGAGAGTTTCTCCAAAGTCCATATATGCTGTCAGAGATGTGAAAACAGCAGAGGGGAAAAGATTCTCTTTCCAACAGATTGCTGGATCTGCAGCTCCTGTCCCCTCGGTGAGCAGCTGGTGGTGGCACACACACCCTGGAATGCCTCTGGCACAGGGGCCTTTTTCAGCTGATGTTTTCCTGGAAAGCCATGCCAGGAGACATATTTGTGTTTATTGCCAGGGCTGGGAGTTGCCTACAGGTGCTGATTATTGACCATTCCTCCTTCACAAGGGAGCCAGTGTGTGAGCCACCCTCTGCCCTGCCTGGGAGTCACGATCACGTTCCCAGCCCTTCCCTGCAGCTGGGAAGGAGCTGTTTGGGTTGGACTTGGTGGCACAGATGGTGCCACCTGTGGCAGGCTCTGCCAGCAGGATGGATCCCAGGCAGCTGGGAGGTTGTTTGTGGCAGGGAGAAGCCAAAATCCGTTTGCACTCACACCAGACTCCCCAGGCTGACAAATACCTTTGGCTGCTCCCATGCCCTGCCTTGGGACTGATGGACTTGCAGGCCACTGAGGTGGCCTGTTCAGCCCTGAACATGGCCCAGTCTAAGTCTGGGAGAAAAAAAACATTCAGCATCCTCCCAAAAAACAGAGCAGCCTGATTTCCAAGGTTTCAGAGTGCCTGCAGATCTGCTTGCCTTACCCATAACAGTATCTCCTGTCCCATCAGAGGGTCACCAGGGAGACTGAGCCCTCCCCAGATGAACATTTATTTCCTGCAGGGATTTTCTCTGGCAGCACCCAACGTGCCAGACCTGGTGATGGAAGGTTGGTTTTACACACAAGTGATGAAATCCAGAGTATAAACTGGGATTTTTCACTCCTCATGGCTAAGGGATAAAGAAAAACAACTTCTGGCTTTCTTCTGCCCTCTCTGTTCCCAAACAAGAAGCATTTATTCTACATTTTTAATTAAGATTTAGGATGATAAAGCAAAATTGCTGCCTCACCCTGTACTGCTTTTGTTGAAAATACAGCTGAACATGATTACTGAAGGAAAAGTTTTGCCTTGATGATCTATTCTTCATTCTTTAATTGTGTTCTTTGCTGATGTCCAATAAAATAATAGAATGTAAATCACAGCAGCCTAAAGGCTCAGGGCAAGATTCCCTGACAGGTGGCCTTGGAGCAGGCAGGGATTTGGGAAGATTCCTGCAGTGTGACTAAAATTGTCACATTCTGACTTCGTCAAATTTATGTGAAAAAGAAAATCATGGAGTCTTTGCACCTGAAGCTATAAAGTTGCTCATGCTCCCTTGAAGCAGAGCCAGCACTTATTTGAAATTTGGTCCACCTCAGGGACCATCGTTTGAACTGAATAATAAAAGCCAAATTGAGGCAAATTCACCCCGTGTCAGGGGCAGATGTGAAAGGCTTGTGTTGAGATTTTTCCTATGTTAGGTGTGGTTGTTTCTACCCTGTGTTGGTATGACCCTGATGCTAGTCAGGAGATCCACAGCCATATATTTGTGTTTAAAGAAATGGCAAACCCATGTATTTTCCAAGCAAATTTGATGGATTTTTTTCTGGGTTCCTTTGGGAAGAGGAGTTGAGTTCAGTAGGAAATCTAAATTTGAAAGTTTGTGTAAAGCATATTTAAGGGCTTTTTGTTTTCAAACAATAACATTCCCGAGAAATATTAAAAAAGAAATACATATCTTTCTTTCTTGTTTATTTTTTTGTAATTTTTAGATCAACACCCGTCATTTTCATTAGTGCTCTATGACCCAGTTCATCACTAACATGCTGAAAATTAAACATCCACTGAAGTACTTCACTAAATCAGGGGTTGGAGCTCCCTAATGACAAGTACATGCACACTCCACCAGCCAGCCATAAGATTTTTTTGCATCTATTTATGTCCTTTTTTCCTCCAGTGCAGAAAACGATGCCAAGATGCATTTTGCACCGGCCTACCGCACACTGAGATTTCCCCTGCTCCCAGACCCCTGACAGAGAGCACTTTTGCTTTCATTTATTACTTTAATATAACTTTTTTTTTTTTTTCCCCTTCTGTGTTTCACAACATTTAGCGAGCTCCCGCCGGCCGCGATGGCCAGGGCCCCGTTTGGCATCGCGGTGGAGAATCCCAGGCATGCTCCACCAGCCCCTCCTGACCTGTGGGCAGCCTTCAGGCAGCCTCTCTCACCTCTTCCCTTCTTTTTTTTTGGAGTAGAGCTGGGTGAAGCCCAGATTTTCCATCTCACAAGGGCACTTTGTGATTGTGGAGATGCTCCTCCCTCCCCATCTCCCTGTGAACCAATAGGTCTCGTTCGAAATGAATGAGTGGGAGAGAGAAAGGAGGAGAGCAAATACCTTGCAGTCCCCTGGTGAGGGAAATGCTGGGGCTGCCAGCTCTCTAGGCTCCATTCCCAGCTTTAAAGGCTGTGCCTTTCACATCCCAGCTGGCCTCCCCACCCCAGGCTGCAGGATGCACTGGGCTAGGGTGAGCACATCCTCCCTTTCTGTGCACGACCAAAAATTCCTCTTTGCAAAAAAGAAGTGGGAGCAAACCCATCATGTTCCTCCAAACAGTTTCCATCTCAATGCATTGGTATTTTTCCACCTCCAAAAGCATTTAATGAGAGCTTTCCAGCCCATTCCCTCCTGTGGCCTTTAAAAGCCATGTCAGTCACCCAGAGTTGTTTCAGTAGCTGGTCCCAACAGAGTGGGTTCAACTCTATTGATTCCAATGGCACCTAATTTGTATGGATGAGTGTTTTCATGTCTACAGATACATGTAATGGTTTGGAAGACATTTATGTGTCTGATATAATTAAACCCACTGGTTTTATATTCCTTCATATTGGCATAGTGGAGATGTTATGAGAATACCAGCTCTTGCCTTATGGAAAAGTCTTACAGAATTTAATAAGAAAACAATAACCATTCTTAGGCTTTGGAGGTTTTTGAATAGGATTTAAAACCGAATTACATCATTGCAATTCTATAGAATGTCTTAAAAAGTCTTTGCAAGAGGGGATCATTCTCTATCAAATTTTGAAGATTACACAGCCATTTCCATAGATTATTTCATTTCTCTCCAATTCTACTGGTTGCACTCCTGTTAATTTCTGAGGGGTTTTCCCATATGGCACGTATTATTTTGGCCATAAAACTACTCCCAGAGGCAAAACAGGCCATGAAAGACACACAGCTTCAGTTCAGCCCAATGAAATCCCATTAGCTTCCAGAAAGACTGAGTCAGGCTTGCAAAATCATTTTGTGTCCTTGTTCCATACATGTATTCCAGTGCTGTGCACATGGATGTTCCCTGGCCTGTGGAGGGCACAATCCTCAGTCCCAAATCCGAGATGTTTGAGTTCCTGTGTGTGGTTTAGGAGGCGTGCCAGAGCCCATCACACTTGGTGGCATACTGAAGAGATTAGGGGTGTGATCAATTAAAATGTTTTAAATTTGAATCAGCTTTTTCTTCCAAGCTTCCCCTCCTTCTCTCTGTCCCCCTGCCCCTCCCTCCCATCAGTGTTTATGATGTGTTATGAGCCACCACATGCTCTCCTCCTCCTGCCTGCAGGGCCAGTACTGGGTCAGTCTTGTGGCCATTTGGGGCTTCCCCTGTGTCCCTGTGGCTGTGCCCATCCACGCTCATCCACCCTTGGGAACGTCCTTCCATCCACACATGGAGCCCATGAGGTTAAAGAAACCCCCCTGACCATCAGCCTTGGCCAGGAGCAGCCTGACCTCTCCCCTTATGAGAAGCTGTTCTCCAAAGAGCTGCAATCAGCACTAATCAGGACGGAACCTCACGAGCTCGTGTGTGCTCCCTGTGCTTTGGGATACCAGGAGTGCACTTTCCTGCTTG
>VZTT01001981.1:92139-103787 GCA_013400855.1 Buphagus erythrorhynchus
GTGGGTGGGTGGGATGCCTTTCAGCTTTCACCTTACCACTGACCTTATGATTTATTTTGATTAACCTAAGCCTACTGAATTCCAGCCCTTCTGGTGCAACCTGCAGCACAGCCCCAGCCTAATTCGGGTAAGCACAACGTACGGCTTCGCTTACGTTCATTTTGCAGTGATTTATTTTTTCTTCTCATACCCTAATGAAAGTGGACACCGCCCGTGGATGGTGGGGTCAGACTTCACCTTCTCTTGCATATGCTTAAGTAAGCAAATGTCTTTGAGGGAAGTTCAAAGCAGGGGAGTGAGTGCAGGGCAGATTTTTAGCCGTGGAATGAACAGCTTGGCATGTTGAGATTGAACCCCAGCACGGTGCTGGATGTGTGGGTGTCTTGGACGTAGCAGGGTGTAATATTAGCCCAGAAGAAAGCATGATTCTGGCATAGGTTGGTACAGCTGCACTTTTGCCAGTGGGCTGATTTTGGTTTCCAGAGGAGGAAACCTAGTCCTTAATATGTCATTTGAGATTTTAAAGTTATCCAATGTGGGATGTAGAATGTCTCAACCCGATTACATTGCACAAAGAGTGGCCAGACCCTTCATTTCGAGGAACCTACACAATTTTCTTCCAGAAGAGCATCTGATCCCTTGAAGTCTGGCTGGAAATCACTTAACAGTGGGAATTTACTCCTAAAACAGCACAAATAATTTACAGCGAGTCTTTTTCCATTATTATTCTGCTGCATTTCTTCGAGATATAAAATTATTTTATATTGCATATTTTCCCATGCCCTTTCCCTGCTTACACTGTCTGCCTCGACTCGTTGCTAATGACGTTTGTTGACAAGCTCAGCGCATTTTGATAAGTCTTCTGCCAAAGTGTCTCTAATAAAAATAAGAAGAATGACAAGTGGAACAGCGCAAAGAGGATTCCAACAGCAACAACCGAAGGTTAAAGCAGCATAAAACAGGGGGAAAACATAACAAAAACAGAACACAGTGAGCCCAGATTGCCTTTGTTAAGAATATTTAATGCTTAATTTTGTTTTATAACCCTGGCTCTCAAGCTATCCGTGCAACTTAGATTCCCTTGTTTTGCCGTTGGAGGAATTTGCCTTCAGTTCCTGTTGGGGCAGGGGGAGCTCTGAGTATGTATTTTGCACCTTCAGTCTCTGGCCTTGCTGGTTTTTGGTCTTCTAAGAGTCAGAGTAAGGATGTGTCTCCTGTGCACGTGGCTGGAGAAGGCTGGTGGCTCGCAGCCCCCCAGCACAGCTCCCTGCCAAAGGAAGGACCCCACAGTGCTGAGCTGGGGCAAATATAATGGGCAGTGTGCAGCCAAGCATTTGGGGCATTTCCTGGTCTGGCACATCCAGTTGTGCACCAGCTGGGGGTCCATATCTGGCCCTCTGCACAGCTGGGGAGAAGGGGTGAGAAGCTGCTCAGAGGGAGAAGTTCCCAGGCAAGGCACCAGCTGTTCCTGAAGCAGGGAGTGGGAACAACCCTCAGCCCTTGCTCCTCAACCCATGGACCCCTTCCCTGCCTCCTCCACCATCACTGGGTAGTTTTGGAAGGCACCTGTGATTTCTCAGCTCTGTGCCTCTCCCTCCTCCACATGAAAGAAGAAAATAATTCCTGAGTGACTTTGCCTCTGTTTGGGCTTCACCAGATGCTGATGTCACGTTGTTAAGTGATGACCTCAGCAGGGCAATCAGGGTGGTTAGCTGAGGTTTGTGTCTTAGGGATGTAAGGAGAAATAAATGTACAACTGAACCAGCAATGGATGATTTGATGGGAGATTTCAGTGCAGGCAATAAATGCATCTCCTCATGTTAGACCTTGGTGCCGTCAGCTGGGATTGAGTGCAGGGAAAATCAGTGATAGAACCATTTAATACACATGAAATAGCCCTGTTTGAAATTCTGGAGCTTTCTGCTGAATTTAATAAATCTTTTCAGCTGTTTTACAGAACGCTTTGACAACCTTTTCAAAGATGCAGGAAGGCCAACAGCTTTAAAGCCCTTGGCCCAAGAGCTGGGCTGAGCACAGCTGTGTGTGACCCCACCGTGAGAACCAGAGAGGGGCTGAATTCTCCATTTGTTAGTCCTGGTTTGGCTCTTCTCCACTGTGCAAAGTCCCTCTTTGAAGCAATGAGGGCTGGAGTTACAGGTGTCCCGAGGCTGGGATCAGGGACAGCAGCAGCTGCAGGGAGGGGTGGCCCCACTGCCGTGTCCCTGGTGTCACCTATGGACCCTCACTAGGGCTGCTATCCAGGGCAATTTCAGCAGCTCATGGGAACCACCATTTGAAAACATGTTATAATGTAATGCCTTTTAGTCAGGAGCAAAGGATTAGATCTGGATTCCTCTCCTCGTGCCACAAGAGATATTTTTAGTGCCTTGAAGCCAGCTGGATTTTCTGCAGAGGGGAGGACTCTGCCCTCTCCTGTAAAGTTTTTCCAGCACACATCAGTGCTGTGAATTACTCCTTCTGCTTGTCCAGTTTTGCACTAGTGGAACTTTTGGATCTTGTTCAAGCAAGTTCAGTTTTTTAAAGGGAATTTAGGAACCATTTTTCTTTTGGAATTAAGCTCTTAGGCTCTTTTCCTGCCTAACTCCAAGCTACCAGCTCCCATGGGGTCTGTGTATGAAAGTCCCTCAAGTCACAGGGGAGTCTTAGCCCTACAACAAAGTGCAGGTGTGTGGGTGCAGGGCACGTGGGCATCATCTTGGAGGATGTCATGAAAGACTTTGGGGGTGAAATATTGTGGGGATGGTGAACCCTTTGCTGTGCTCCCAGTCTTTCCATGGAGCTACAGGGACACTTGGGATGGTGCTAAACTGAGCTCCCAAGGGATGACAGCATCAAGGACTCAGGCTCTGAGTCCTTCTTGACCAGATTCTATGCCCAAGGATGTTGATTACAGCTATTCTAGATTAAACTCTGATTTCTCTTGGATACCTGATCCCTCAACAGGACAGTCCTGTCCTACAGAGAACCAATCCTAGAAGGATAAAGTCCAATCCCAAACCACTTTTGAGCAATACCCTTGGAGCCAGGATGGTGTAGAAGGGTTTTATAGTTTAAATGTGCCTGGGTGCCCAAAGTAGGAGTGCAGACATCCATGAACTCAGCAGGTAACAAATCTCTTGCTGTCAGAGGTGGATGTTGTCATTGTTT
This sequence comes from Buphagus erythrorhynchus, assembly GCA_013400855.1. Lineage (NCBI taxonomy): Eukaryota > Metazoa > Chordata > Aves > Passeriformes > Sturnidae > Buphagus > Buphagus erythrorhynchus. The sequence goes on from VZTT01001981.1 coordinate 95,308, forward strand.
GGCTTCGTGGCACCAGCACCTGGCTTGCTGGAATGGGTTTGTGTCTGCCTTTCCTCTCCTGGCTCTTTGGAGGGATCCAGTGGCTGATCTCACTCAGGTCTCATCCCTGCCCTCCAAATTCTACATTTCTCACCACCTGCAGCTCCCCATGGATGTCTACTTTCTCCTGCCTTGGGCTGGTGGCATTGTGCTCCTGCTGGCACAGATCCCACATTGGGCACAGATCCCAATGTGGATCCCACATTGGCAGGTGGAAGTGGGTCTCAGCCTTGGGGCTGATCCTGGCTCCAGGAAAGATCTGGGCAGAGAGGCTCTGCCATTATGTGCTGAGGCTCAGACCCTACCCAAGCATAATATGGTGCTTTCTCCTTTCTTCCCTTCATAAAAGGTTAATTTATGGTTAATCTGGTTGCTTTGCAAATTTACATCAAACACCTTCATTTTTACCCTGTAAAAATAGAATTGTAAAAAAAAAAAAGGCAGCTGAATTTCAACAAGTTTGAATCAGAAAGCTTTCTCTTCTTTTTTGTTTGAAACATCTCTTTAAAAAAATCCTCTGAAAAAATCTGCTTTTCAATCCAAACTTTTTGTTTGGTTTTGTTTTTTTTTTTTTCCTGGAATATCCTTCAATTTTCCTAATACAACCAAGAGTATCTTTCCTGCCTCCCCTCTAAAAACAGTCTGTAAAGAAAATATATAATCTAATTTTGGGCTGAGCAAAGCCATTGATTCATCTCAGCAGAAAAAGCTGCGTGCTTCTTAGTTCTCCAAAGAAAATCTTTCTTTTTTTTTCTGTCTCTATTTCTCTTTGTCCCATAGTTTTCCCCCTTTGTTCCATAAGGTCGACTTGGGACAATTCCTCCCCTCCCCAGTTTTCAGTATTACACAAGTGGACCAGAAAAAACAGCTATTCAGCTGCTCCAACCACAGTCTAAATGAGAATGAGAAGATATTTCAGCTGTTTCTCTTGGTTTCCATTTTTTCCCAGTTTCTGGCTCAGTAGCTCCCAGAACCTATTACACTAATTGTTCTTTTCCAAAATCCAACTGTCAACAAAAGGCAGGGAACCAGTTTAACAATTTCAACTGGAATTTCCAACTACTTTGGTTCATTCCTGGTTTTGATTTTCACAAGCTTGCTTGCCCCCCCGAGAAATTTGACATTTTGAGATATTTCCCAAACTCAGAGTTGGTCCCATAAACTCTTCCTGAGACAAACATGAAATTCATTATCACAAGTGACACTTCATGGTGGGGCAGATACAAATGTCTCCCTCATTATACGACTTCCAGTCTGTGATGGGAGAATTAAAGTGTTTGTGTGGAATTATTTGGAATCAGGATGGGGGCGAGCCAATGGTGTGAGCTCCTCAGTGCAAACCCAGCTCCTTGGGTTTCCACAGGAACTTTTCTTCCACATATATACCTAATTTCTGGCCAAAATGTCCCCTTCCTAGCCAAAATGTCCCTTTTCCAGCCAAAATTTGTCTTACAAATGCAATGCACATTGTCAAAGGGGATGCTTGGGCTTTGTTCAAGACAATTGTTTGTCAATATGTTTTTCCAGTGTGCCCCTAATGGGAAAGGCCTCTCCCAGCAGCACTTTAACTGCTTGGTTGTGCCCAGGATGCTGAAAAATGTGACAGAAACAACAAACTGGTACAATGACTTCTTTATAATATGGGCACTGAATTGTTTGAGTTACTGAGTGAAGTCAGATCAGTGTTTATCTACATTTTGTGTCACCCACCGGCACACTCAGCTTGCAGTAAATAGAATAAATCAGGTGCTTAAAATTAGGCACTTGCTTAAGGGCTCTGTTAAAATACAGCCTAACTGCTACTGCAGATTCAGGAGGGGCTTGAATTTTCCCTAGCAGAGAGATGTGGGAGTGGGATATGGGAACCTCTGCTTGGACAACGCCAGTGAGACCAAACCAAACCCAAGCGAAGCCCTTCTTAACCATTTCCCTTCAAATTTCTCCTTTCCTCTCTTTTGTCTCCTCCAGCCCAGAGTCTCTGATAAAATGGAACAAATAAGAGCCCAGGGTAATTGTTTGCAGCTCTGGGGAACTTTTGTGTGACGTGTCTCAGAGCTTGTGCCGCGAGCCAGGCGCTGGCAGCTGGTTTCACTTTGGAGCCGTGTAAGCCCAGGGAGCTCTTACACATTTACAGAGCTCTGTCACTCTGGGCTCTGCCTTTGCACCCTCCTTGCTTTGCTCCCAGTTGGTTTTCTTTTATTTAACACTCCCCCCTTTTTTGTTTTGTTTTTTGTTTCATCCCTTCCCTTCTCTTCCCCGTCATTCGNTTTTCAATAGCTCTTTAGTGTTTCCATCAAAGGCTTTTACCATTCATCCTCCCTTCTGGTGCCTGCCTTCCACCTGTCCATCCATCACAGCCCTAACCCAGGTCCCTTTTCTTCCCCCCCTTTTTGCTGTTTGCAGAATGAATAAACATCTTTTCACAAGCAAGAATAAAGCCCTGGACACTCCTGGCTGCTGCTCTCCCTGTGCTACCACTCCTTCATGTGTATAAATTTAGCAGGGGGTCCAGGAGCTAAAATAGGAAGCACATGGTTTTGTGACTTTACAATTGAAATAAAGAAATCTAATATGACAGAAGAAACATGTTGTTTATGGAACTAGAGATTTCAGTGAAGGCCATCCCTACCAATTCATAATTAAAATTACCATAATGACCCCTGAGTTTCATTTGTTGGGCTGGGAGGAAGGAAAATATGGATATTTTCAGTGGGTTCTGCTGAAACAATTTATTGAGAGCCACAGCTGGTTTTAATGTGCTGATGAGCTGGGAAAATAGTCAAAATTGTACTCCAGTCAAGTGACTGTGTAATATCTGAGGGCAGAACCAGACCAAAATCTCTGTCATTTTATTTAATCTAATGAATAGTGTTTTGCAACTACAAAACATAATTGCTCTGCACATATGTTACATGCACACTTCACTAACAACATCCACAGTGCCACCAGTGGAACAAATGAAAACACTTTCAGTCTCATTTATTTAACCCTTCCATATTTTTCAAGGTTTCTTTGGAATAAACCAAATATTTGGTGTGGGCATCTTCAGCAACATGCATGCAGGCTATAGGAAGGAAACTTGTGTTCCTTGAAATAAAAATAATGGAATTTTTCACAAGAAAGGCATTTTTTACAAAATTATTTCTACCTCTAAGTAGATTTCAGGTTTTACACTGGATTTGCCTTTGAAGTCATAGACACAAAACTAATCAACTTTAAAATTAGCACATAAAATTAATGATTGCTGGAGTTGGCAGGCTGGCTGGAAAACCAGGACTCTTCTGGCATTTTCATTTGGAAAAAGCTTCAAAGCTACTGCCTGTGTTTGACATTAGAACTAAGAGATGAAGAGTGAGGGAGAAAAAAGAAAAATGCCTCCCAAATATCAGGTGCAAAGCAAATTTCAGGGGACAGAAAACCCCACGCTGTGTTTGGGGCCTCAGATTTGGAGAAATCACTTGAAGCAAATCTTTTTGCAAACCTCTGAGTCCAAGATTTTGTCAATTGTTCGTTTTTTGGGGTTTTGTTTGGGTTTGTTTCGTGGTTGTTGATGTTGCTGCTTTTGTTTTTCTTTAGCATTTGTATGTTAAAGCAAACAAGGGAATGGTTTGGGGGAAGCAATAGAAGAAGCCACATAATAATTCCTAATAAATCCATAGCTGTGCCTTCCCTACAAGAACCACACATCTGCAAGAATGACCAGCTTGTGTTATGAAGACACTGTTTGATTTGGCTAAACTTGCTTAAAAATCTGAAATCTGCTCCTTCCCTGAAGAGGCTCAGACTTGCTCACCCACCTTATGACCAAAACCAGCAGCTCAAGCATTTTATTGCACTTTTTGTTTTCCCAGTAAAACAAAGCAAAATTTTCTGGGAAGGAGGGGCCAAAGGACAAAAAAAAAAAAAAATTACCTGCTTTATACCTTCATTAGTGGAAAATGAAGTTCTCCCTCTGCTATGAGGAGCCAGCTGGGTGTGGGGCTGGTGATGGGAGACAGCTGCAAACAAATGTGTTGAGTGAATTAATGCACTGTGTGATGGTGGAAAAAGAGCTCAGCTCTGCAGGACGGGTTTGGTTATCACGGGTTGAGCAAGGCTGGGAGAGGGGCAGCAGGGACTGTCTGCAAGTTCAGCTGAAACTGTGCACGAGTACTTAAAAAAAGAAGGAAAGGATGTCACGAGAGAGAGGAAAAACGGAAGAGAATATGTATCTGGAGCATAAAAACTGGCAAAATATGAGTTGCTATAAGTTGGATTCTTGTTTTCTCGAGTGGATTTGGCTTCAGAAGCAATTAGCTTCTTGTCACATGCTGGGGCAGCTGTGCCAAACAGTTCAACAACACATTATTTTTGTCATTGCACAAAAGGTGATATTGAGCCCAGAATAACTGTTTCCATTTATGACTTTGGCTTTTAGCCTAAGCTCAAAGGAAGTGAAGGAAAAAAAAAAAAAAAGAAAAAAGTGATATCCTTTTCTGAAGGTCTTGGGGCACTTGAGTCTCAGATGTTGGTGCACAAGAAAGTTTACCAGGGTCCCAGTGTCAGTAGAATTTATTGACAGTTTATTTATTCCCAATAGCTTTATTTGGGTTGTTTGGCTGCTCACTGGGGGGAAAACCCAGCACAGAAGCTGTGTGGGATCAGGAACTGAGGCCACAGTGGCTCCTTAGTCCTACACCTACCAAAGCCATTTCTGAGGTGTCAGCAACTTCAGGAGGAAGACTGAGTGGCCAAGATTTGTGTATGCTACCAACCCAGCAGCTCTAAGCATTATTCCAGTCTCCACTGAGGCACAGAAAAGTTTCTTAAGCACTCCAGGAAAATATTTTGCTCCCTTAATGTGCTCGCATGACACACTGAGAAGGGTGACAGAGTTCCTGCCTGCTAAAAGGAATTAGTGTTTAACCTGAATATTGATTAAGCCAACAAATCATGCTGACCAGGCTGCAATAACTAGAGGTACCCACAGGGGTAAATGCCAGGTAAAAGAGGAGTTTGGCTTGCAGGAGAAGGGATAGCACACTCAGGCTGGGGGTATATGTGGAAATGGATTTAATAAACACCTACTGAACCTCCCTCCTATTTCCCTGCCTGTAAATATCCACCATGGTATTTTAATCATGGTGTTTTTAATAATACAAGAAAATCTTATTAATAATTCCATTTTGGAATGTCCCTGCTTAGTCAACTCCAGGGCAACAGTTAAACTTGACACAACAGTGTTTGCTTTAAAATTGTGTGGACCATGCCAGTCCATGGGGGTGATTCACTTGCAGGCTAATTAACAAATATCTAATGTAAATTTAACATTCACTTTGACTTACATTCCTGCAACCCAAACTTCTTTTTGATTGGGGTAGCTGTAAGTGGAAGCCAAATATTTTCCTTGGTGGAGCCAAGGGGATGGCATATGCTACTCGTTTAGATTTCCATTTCCTTTGCATCTTTTCAGGGGCTGAAATTCAGGCGTTAACATTTCCGAATACAAAGTCATTTTTGTATGAAAATTTGCAAATAAACCCCCCAAGATTTTGTAGGGCTACTAGAAACCGACTTCTTTCATAGGCAAAAAAGGATGTGCCCTGTGAGGTTCTGCCTGTTCCTTCTTCCCAAATTCCTGGTAAATATGTAATTACCCAATCTGGCTTTAAGAGGACTTTTTGCCTTTCCTGTGCTGAGCATCCCTGTGAGCTGGAGAGCCAAGCCAAGCCATTGCTCAGTGAAGAGGAGCTTTGGCTCTTGGTCACCTCTCAGCTTCAATAATGTCCCCATTCTCCCAGATGGTGCCTTTATTTTTTTTTTTTTTCAGGCATTTAAGTTTCTGGAATATGCTAACACTGACTGTGACATAAACAGGATCATAGCTTTCCCAAAGGCCCATGTAAGAAAATAAACAACTTTATCCTGGAAAGAGACAGCAGGCTCCTGCAGCTGACCAGGAATATACTCCCCAGTGGCTGGGAAATGCTGGGTAAATGATGGCAAAAGAAAAATGAGACACTTGGGAGGGTCTGGAGGTGTAAGGCTGAGGTTTGGGGCATCAAATAATCTGGACTTGGATGTTTCCTGTCTGTGGGCTGTGCACCATGAGCCTTGTCTGCTGCTCAGGGAGCAGCTGCTTGCCATTTGCCTCTGCTTCTGGAAGGTTCCCTGTGTAGGAAGGGGACTGCCCACACTCACCAGTGTCCCCTGGCGAGCTCTGGTACAGGTTTGAGTCCTCACAAGAGATGTCCAGAGGTGGCAAACACAGCCAGTGTGAGGCTGGATGTAGGAAACCTGTCCCTCTTCCAGAGTCTTCCAACCTCTTCCTCAATATCCTTATCATCAGGTTGGGCTCCCAGGGCTGAAGGAGAAGGGTTTCTGGCCTGGACACCCACCCCACATGTTGCAGCAAGAACTTTTTCAGCTCAAATGCTGGGAAAACCCATGCTAAACATCCATAATTTCTTTCTTTTTTTTTTTTTTTTTTAAGGAAGGATTGCAGCTTTATGGAACATCTTGACGTTGATGTCCTACTCCAACTGGCTAGTGTTTCCTGTCTCCCTTGTGGGGAAATGCTTTCTTAATGGAGCTGGATTTTGGGAAGCCTGTCCCAGGAAGTGTGAGACAAGGAGCTCGGGCCTCTCAATGGCATTTCTATCACTTCTGCTGTTTCACATTGCAAGTTTGGAAAGGTGACAGAGACTCTTTTTCTCAGTTTCCAGCTCATCAAGGCAGAGCAAAAGCTGCTGAATCCCATCAGGGGCTGCTGTGAAGGGCAATTAAGTCATGAAGAGCATGGGAATTACCTGATGAAAGCCATATGCTGATGTTGGGCTCATCTAACACAGGTTTGATTTCAGGATTGTTTGGAAATGACCCAATGGAGAGAGGGAAGGCTTGTGAGGACTCCTGAGAAATGCCTGCACAGGATCAACCATCATCCTTTTTGACCAGGAGAGAGATCCAGGCATATCTGAGGGGATTTGGTTTAGAAATGGCTCTGCAGTGTCTCGATAACTTCATTCTGGTGTGATTTCCAGCACCTCCTGGCTACAGCCCTGTCTCAATGAGCTGCAGAGATCTCTGAAAATGTCAGGGGGGTTACCAAAGTTTGAAATCTCTTGGTGATGTAAACTCACTTTTCACTCAGTTTTGTTGGAGGTTTGGGCCAGGTCTGTGAGCTGAGTTTGGAAAATCCAGGTTTTGCTGGGAATTTTGCAGCTCAGTGCTGTTGCTGAGACACTTGAAAAAAAGGGCACAGAATATTCCCAGGGGCTTTCTCTGGTGAGGGAGGGATGCAGAGCCATGAAACACCACCTTGTTTTGTCAGCCAGCAAGGGGGCTGTGCTCTACCTGTGTGTATTTATGTTTGGGCTGGATGTATACATAAAATATTTTTGCCCCTGCTGCACGTTTTTCCACCTTGGTGAGGCTGGAGCTGAGGAAACGCGAGCAAAAATTTCTTTTTGCAGCTCCCAAAAAAACAGAGTGCCTTTTTCAGATGAAAAATTCATGCCATCATTAGTGCTGACTGGTGTCTCCTTGGCTCCTGGGCTCCCTCATGGCACAGGGAAACCTATAGAAAGAAATTTGGCTGGCTCTTGAAAAGCATAAATGAGAGGAACTGGCTGTGGGGAGAGGTTTCTGAGGGCTCCAGGAGGAGTTCAAACACTTCGTTCTTCAGCTGCTGCAGATAAAAGTCCTGGTACATTCAATTCCCACTTTCTGCTGCTGCCAATAAGCAGGGGGGCTTCTTCTTCAGCCTCTTGCCACCGCAGAAATAACAGAGATAAAGCTAGCAAAATAAATAAACGCTTTGTGGCTGGAATAGATAATAATTTCACCAGCTGAATATTAAAATATCAAAGCTTAAGGAGAGGATATATAATTATGGGCCCTTGAAGTTCAATAAAGGTCTGTTTCATCAGTGCTGTAGCTGGTATTTCAAATGCAAAGACAGAATGATAATATTGCACTGGCATTTCTGACCCACTGAGAATATGGCAGGAGGAGAAGGAAGCCCTTTAAGACAGAAGGCATTTAGACAGGAGCTGATTCATTATCCTACCCCAAAATGATCCATCCTTGACAGGACAATGTTGCTCAGCGTCATTTCTCTCCCTTTTACTCCTGCCATATTTTGATTTGAGAAAGATTTTTTGGCCCAGTACGAGCAGGTGATGTGAAACACTGAAATGAAGGGGCTCTTCTCTACCAGTTATACTCCAGTTATAAATATTCCCATATTAAAGAGCTCTAAATCCTTCAGTCCAATTTATTTGATGCCAATTTCTGAACCAGGGTTAAAAACCTCAGCAACATTTCTTTGTGGTGTGAATTTTTGACTCCACCCCTTGGCAGGTAAAGAAAAATCAACGTTGAGGCAGGACATAGAGTTCTGATAGAAATGTTCTTCAGGAATATCACCTTGTTCATTATAGAGGCACTGCCTGCTGCCT
>VZTT01001981.1:103832-123908 GCA_013400855.1 Buphagus erythrorhynchus
AGGGATGGGCTCAGCTCTTTCTCACCTCATTTCCCAGGATGCAGGACAGCATCTGGCACATGGCTGGAGATGAGCCCTGGCTCATCCAAAGGCTGGAGGGGAACATTTTTGGGCTCCCAAAGGCACCACATCACCTTGGGTAGGGAGAGTTTTTGAAGGAATGTTATCAGATACTATTTATTTATTTATTTATTTTTAAATTTTTGGAAAAGTTAAAGAAAGATGTTTCACTGTGATCACAATGAACTAAAAAAAACCCTTTGCTGAGGGTAAACTAGGCTGGAAGAAAAGCTGTTAAAACCAACTGAAGGTTTATGAGTGCCCACAGTGTTTATACCATGCGGTTCTTGTACTCAGAAAGAGTTTACTACACTAGGTTATTTTATTTTTTAATAGACTGTCGTCACATTTGGGTACATTTTCCATTTACAATTAATATCTAGGCCAGTTTTGTGGTTTGGGAAAGACAAGCAAGAGCCCTCAGCTACATGTCAGTGGAAGAGGAGCTTTTATTTGAGGGTAGGGATGTTGAATGACCCCACAGCTTCCTGTGAGTGTTTCAATAGCAGGACTTTCCCACCTGGTCTTGGCTGGAAAGTCAAGCTTGTGTGCTCATGTGGAGACCCAGTAAATGTGTGAGCAGTGTCCATATCCAATTTCCTAGGTAAAGTGTGTTACACTTTGTTTTTGGTTCAAAGTGGGAACCAGCCTGTGGGGAAGAAAGGGTCTTTCTCAGCACCCCTCACACTCATGGGAGGTCTTGAACATGATGTTTCAAACCTCCCAGTGCAGTATAGAAGAAAGGGAAGTTTCTGAACGAGGCAGTTGATTTTGCTTTTCAGTGCACTCTTGGTGGTGTGCAGGAGATCTAAGGGTATGGTGCTGACTGGAAAAAGCCAATAAATTTTTGCCCTGACTCCAGTGAATGTTTGCATCAATGACTTCCAGGCTGGCATTCCCTGCTGATCAAACCATCATCTCTTCAAGGCTGGGAGGCTCCATCAGTCCCCTTGCAAAAGGGCTCTGGTGCTTCTCAGCATTTCTCAGAGCACCTTGGTACAAAGTGTGTCTGACTTTGGAATGATTTACTGCATCTAAAAAGGCTGGATGGAGCTCTGAGTGACTTGATCTAGTGGAAGGTGTCTCTGCTCATGGCAGGGGAGTGGGATGAGATGATTTTTAAGGTCCTGTCCAACCCAAAACATTCTATGACCCTTGCTGTTGCCCAAATTCAACAATGGTTTGAAAATTATGAATATCTTGTCATAAGTCAGGGTGCACTGCCTGGGGTTTAGAATTACACTTCAGCCAGAAAGGTTCTGGGTGTGCTTGGGTCTTGGGTTTCTTTTTCAGGTCATTTTTTCTCTCTGCAGAAGGGAGGGTGGGGAATGTGTGAGTAAACATCAGTCCTTGCTTGGACTTGGTTTCTCTTGAGACACATTGCTCTGGCTCCCTGCCTCCCTCCCTCTCATGCTGCTGAATTTGAGGAGTCCTCTGTAGTGCCCTTTGATGGGGTGACAAATGGGGTCACCCCAGTTTTGAGACTGGCACTGGCAGCCTCCCCTCTCTGCATCCCTCTGCACAAGCCAGGTTTATCCATCAAGGATGCAAATGCAGGGGGGTGTGGGTCCCCTGGGAAAGCCTCCTGATCCCCCCACCCTGAGCTTGTCAGCCCTGACTGTGCTCTGGGGGCTTTCACAGAAGACAAAGAATTCATTCAGGAAGTGCCTCAAATCAAATCCCAAATTATTGTAATGAAATCTAAATGAAACTGTAATAGGAGAGAAATAGCAAACAGGGATTTCCTCTCTTTTATGGTAGAACTAGCAATTTAAATTTAAAAAGTCAAAATCAGTGAGTGATACACAGTTCAAAGGAGAGTCAGAGGGTCCTGGTTCTGCCAGAGAGGCATTCAGCTGCAGATTCAGCCCTGCAGGCTTTTCTCTGCATGTAGACCTTTTTTTTTTCATCTGTCAGCTGCTTCTACTAAACCACTTTAAATTAAGTCTTGGTCAATGTCAGAGTTGAGATCTGTTTTATAGGGATGTATTTGTGGAAAAGCATCCAAATACCTGCCTCAGAACTTGTCAGTTATAACTATATTCTCAGCAGACGTTGAAAGCCATAAACCTCATGCTGAGGGCTTTGAATATCACTTAAGAGCTTAAGCCATGTTCTTGGAATGAATTTATGAGAAAAACCCGGAGGGACTCAGCAGCAGGCAGGGGAAACTGCAGCTCTCCTTCCTTTTTTCTAGCTGGGGGGAAGGAATCCCAATGGATAGCAACAGCAAAGCCTTTTCCAAACAGGGCAGCACTAACCTAGCAGGAAAAATCCAGAAAATACTGAAAGTCAAATGTCTTGTGTTAAGATGCTCATGATGGAGGGAGAGGTTGGTCAGAATGAAGGGAGAAGCACTTCCTGCAGGCTAAAAGAGCTTGTTAAAACCAAACTAACTGCTTGGCCCTCAAATTATCTTATAGCTGGTTGTCCTTCTTCAGCTGGCTCTGGTCCCCTTCTGACACCACAGACAAGAAAGAGCAAGCAGCTCTGATTTAGAAATGTCAACGTGGTTTAGGTTAGGGAGTGTTTGCAATAATTATGAATTTTTTTTTTTAAGTGCATGTGGAGGGGATCAGAGTTATTGAAAATACAGCAGAGAGTGTCTGGGCTGTGAACAGATTCTGCTAGTGTTGTGCAGGACAAACACTGGGATTTTTGACAGATCAGCCGAGAGATTTGCTCTCAAAAATCCCTTACAGACCTACTAGGACTCCTTTTGCCCCCTAAGCAAAAGAGGAATGGAGATGTTTGTTGAATTGCTATTCTCTGTTAGGCTTACTGGAGTGATTGTTGTTGATATTTTTAGAGGAAGTAGATAGACCATAAGGAAACATGTTGGAGTCTAAACTATACCGCATCCACACAAAATATTTGCTGTGGTTGAATTTGAACCTCTTGAAATGTGACTCTTTAACTTAATTTCTGTTTATTTTTTGCGTTGTTGACGGTAGGAGATAGCAACATCCTTCCTTGAGGGTTGTGTACCATTCTTGGAAACACAAAAGAAATAAATTTTTACCAGGGAGACATCATTTATTATTTTTACTCCCAGATATTTATTTTTATTTTAGTGGGGTAGATAAGGTCAACTGGGGTCAAATTGTCTGTGTGAGGCATCTTATGGGTAAAGATGGTCCATACCTCAGGAACAACTGCAGATCAATGAGTGCCTGGCTTCAGTGAAGTGTTTAAGCATGGATTTAATTGTAACCACATGCATGAGTCCCTTTGATGCTGCATCACATCAGAAGCTGTGATACAAGACAGCAATTAGGAATATTGAGCAATCCTATGGACCACAGATAGAGAGGGCAGCAAGGACCTGGGAGGACATTACACAGGCCAAAGAGAGGAAAGATGATGTCCTTTTTCCTTGTTGCTTTGTCTGTGAGGGGGCAGGAGGCTGAAAAGTGGAACATTGAGCCCCATCAGAGCCATTCTACCCCACGGTGGTCAAAGGAAGCTGACATGCAGGTGTGGATGGCAGTGGGGTCAGCCCTGCAGACTGAGAGCACCCTGGCCATGGGTGGGTGCTGCTGGAGCTGGTGGTGCCATTCTTAACCCCCAAAGCAGAGGTGAAGGTCGAATGTCTCCCTCTGAGATAATTCTCCAGCAGAGAATGCAGAGGTGCAGCTGCTCCACAGGTCAGCATCTCTGGCCAGCTTTAACTGTGTGAGTTTGTGGCTGTGTCAGCAAATTGCTGGTGCTCCCTTGGTCACCAGCTTCAGCTGTATTCTGTTAAAAGGGACAACTTGCACACAGGAGCCTCCTCCACACCTTTCTGAGGTGGTGAGCAGCAGAGTGGCCATCTGGCATTTCCGTGTGTTGGACAGAACTGGGACAGATTGTTAACATCTTCCCCGTGTGGAGCTGGATTTTGCAACTGTCTGTGTTTGCCTGTGATGTCAGGTTCTGCTGGGAGAAAGTTGTTCTGATCCTGTGTGTTTTGTAACAGACATTGCTGTGCTGGTGAACCTCTGCTGAGGGACTGGGAGGTGGAATTGCTGTCACTGCACTCAGTGTGTCCAGATTTACCTGATCAGTGCTGAGGGCTGGCTGAAGCCTCTGAGAGCATCTGCCCATCATTACTGAATCATTTTTGAATCCCTTTTTTCCTTTCCTGCCTTTCTCATGGTAGGAAGGCCAGAGGAAATGGTGATTTTTGCAGAAGTTATTTGTCCTCTGTGAACCCTCTTGGAATGAACTGGTGTGTTCACTCCATGCACCATGAAATACCAGCACAGTGCCATCAAAGGGACAAGCTCTGCCCTCAAATGAGGGAGTGGGCAAGAAATTCTGAGCTCTGCACATGTGTCTGATGGCTCATGTGTCTCATCTGCTCAGCATTGAACTCAGAGGCTTAAATCTACAGGCTCAGTGCTGAGAATCTGTCCTGCAGTATTTACTGCTGTTGTTTAACTTTAATCTCAACCATTCATTTGCTTCCTGGTTCTCATATAATTAGAACATATTAAACAGGAGCCAACCACAAGAAATATATAAAAGGTTAATGCAGTTAGGAAATGTCAGTGGAATGAATACAGCTCACTAATTCACGGGTTCTTTCCATAAATATTTTCACCAGCCAAAATATTGACTTTAACCTTTCCCATCTCCTGCGTGTAAAGCTTTGTATTCCCTTGTCGTGGCAACAAATACCTCGGAGCGTGGGGATGGTGCTCAGCACAGGGCAGGCAGTTCCAGCCTGCTGTTATGGTATTAATTAAGTGGCAGAGTCAGATTTCACCACGGTAAGGCACACCCAGAGATGGAAAACCAGGATGTAATGAAAATGAGCAACATGTTATAGCTGGGATGGCAGAAAATTGTTTAGGATGACAGTTTGCAGCTGGTCCAGCAAACATCTAACCCAAAAGTGTTTTGTTGTGAGTAGCACAAATGTTTGGGTTTTTGGATTGAGAGATGTGGTGGGTCATTGTCCTGTGCTGCTGGAGAAGTCCATGTCTCAGATCTTTTTCATAAATGGATCAAGACCCATCTTAAAAGCTGTTTATGTCCTCTTTATCTCCAATTTATCTCCAATTTATCTCCAATTCCCAGCGTGGAAGGTGGTTCCATCACCTCCTGACTCCAATGACACAAAATCCTTTTGGTTCTGGTGTCCCAGGATTGCTGAGCACTCTGAGCTGGTTTGCACATGTTATGGAGGGGGTGACAGGCAAGGTTTGCTACTGACCTCCCATGGTCTGAGCTTCATTCAAGAAATTAGCAGCTCCTACCTGTGGCTGTTTCATGCTAAAACTTGTCCTGTGCCCAGACTTCCTGGGGATGCTAAATGAAAGGGGATCCACTACTGTTTTCCTTGAATCCCTACCAAACTCCTGCCTGTTTGAGAGTTAGAGATAAATCTTTCCGTGGCTCTGTGGTACTAAACCCAACAGCTGCACTCAGGGTTACCTGTCCCCTGGGCTTTCCATGTGTGCATGGGGCAGGGCTGCCTGTGGAAAACATGTTATTCCCTTAATCTGCTTCCCTGTGTGCTACCTGTGGTTTCAGCTGATAAGCGTTCTGGATGTTTTCCTCTGGACCATCCCATAAAAGCAGCATGTGCTGTTAGAAAGCAGAGGGCTGCATCTCAGAAATTAAATCAGTCCCTTAAACGACTAAGGACTGGAATGCAATTTTCTCCATGCAGTATTCCTTGATAGATTTTTGTATCTCACAGCCTGCTGGGGTGCCTGCACATCCAGGGAGCAGGTACTGGGGGTATTTGTGTCACAAGATACAAACAATAAGTCACAGAATGGTTTGGGTGGGAAGGAACCTTAAAGCTCATCCAGTTCCACCCCCTGCCATGGGCAGGGAGATGTGCGACGATCCCGGGTTGGGCCAAGCCCTCCCAGCCTGGCCTTGGACACTTCCAGGATGGGGCAGCCACAGCTTCTCTGGGCACCCTGTGCCAGGGCCTCACCACTCTCACAGGAGAGAATTTTTCCCCAATATCCCACCTAACCCTGCCCTGTGTCAGTGTGAAGCCATTCTCCCTTGTCCTGTCACTCCTTGCCCTTGTCCAAGTCCTTCTCCAGCTCTCCTGGAGCCCCTTTAGGCACTGGCAGAGGCTCTAAGGTCTCCCTGGAGCCTCCTCTTCTCCAGGCTGTATAAATCTGGGTCCAATCTACTTGTGGGTGTACATAGACTTACTGTACATTTAAAGCCAATTCACATCACTGGTGTCATACTGGGCTCATGGCAGAAATCAAGATTTGCCTTTAAATGAATATATCTTTTGTAAAAGGAACCACAGTGAGCAGCTCAATGAGACATGCAGTTGTTTTTTTTAATAAGGTTTTATACTGCTTTCATCCTCCTGGGATGTGTGTGCTTCCCATTAGTGCATTCCCCACCAACCTTGTCATCTGTCACAAGTGATTTGCTCTTTCTCATCTCTCCCAGAGGAGAACTGGTTCTGAACAGAAACCAGTTAAATTTGGGAGGGTTTTTTGTTTTCTAAATTTCTGTGCAAGTGCCCCCTGCTCATTGCTTATGCTGGGAAAACAGGGCTGAAGGTGCATCCCTTTCTCTGCCTTTGGGGGCAGGTGAATGAGGGGGGGGTTGCATCAGCACATGAGGTTTTTTGCACACGAAAAAAACATTCCCAGATCTTGCCAGGACCTTTTTAAGCCTCTGGTCCTGCTGTTCTTTACCAGTTTAATGGGTTAGACGTGGAGTGGAAATGCATTGTTCCCTGCCCCATACCTTGGGCTATGGCTGGAAAGGGCTGGTGCTGAAGGAGCTCTGGATTCCCAGACCCAAACCCTCTGAGAAACAGCAGCAATGAGATTTTGAGGCTGAGGTGGTTCTGTTTTGTTTTACATCCTCTCTCCACTATTGCTTGGCAGCACTCTGGTTGAAACCTTCACCTGTCATCTTGTGGGTGCCAGTGACAAAACTTCAGTTCACTCCTCTGAATTATATGGAAAATGTTATTTCTTATCCCTCAAAAAGAGCCAGTTCAGGCCTGGGCATGGGGGTAGGTGCATGGAAAGTCACCTGGGAGTAAAACCTGCATCTGCCTGGAGTTTCACCACCACATCTACTCCCTGTCACGTTAATTAAGAATTGTTCTTTGCCCCCCCTAAAAATCTTCCAGTGAAGTCAGCTCCACTTAAAGCCACAAGGGCTGAGTCACTGCACAGACCCTCGTAGCACATAATCACCTGGGGGATTATTTCTTCCATGGAATAGCTGGAAAATCAAGTATGTCTGGCCACTGGAAAGGGGAAGGAATTCCTGCCTGTATCCAAAACCACGGGGAGGTGAGCCATGGCTGGTGGCCAGCTGCAGAGATGAGCCAGGAAGGCCAGGTGTTTTGTCTCGTTGAACACCTCTGGTGTGGGGCAAGGCACCACTCAAGACTTTGTCATCATCTGCTCCTTGGAGGAGCTTTTCTCCTGAGACAGCCTGGGTTTTGGCTCTGAGCTAAATCATGTCAGAAAGGTGTTTCTCATTGTGCCAATTATCATCAAGGAGCAGGGATTAGCTTCCTTTCTTGTGTTGCATGGGGATAATTTGGCATTGGCATGACTTCTGAGTCCTTCTGATTGAAATGATTTAAAAGCTGAGGTCATGGCAGGGCTCCTTGCAAATATCCCCTTCAGCAGCACTTGCTGTTCTGTATTTTCAAGGCATCCCAGAGTGTTTTGACTTTTCCCAGGCAAAAAAAAAAAAAAAATAAAAGAAGAAAAAAAAAGAGAGGGAAGAGGCCCCAGCTAAGCTTGGAAATGCTCAAGCTTCTTGCTGGAGAGCAGGTTATTTACTGTTGTTCTTGGCATGGCAGCGTTTCCAAGGCCATGAGCCCGGGTTTGGCTGTGTTCTCATGGGTCCTTGGCACCACAGAGATTCCTGTTTCACCAGAGGGGACAGATGCCCCCAGCCCCACATCAGCACTGACCCGTGTTGGAGAGATGATTTAATCATCTCTGATAACTGGGCAACCAACCAGACAGATGCCCCCAGCATTCAAGGAGTAAAATCATCCCCCATGGGCTCAGAAAGACTTGCATATCTACTAAAGTCAAGACTAAAGATGCAAAAGTGCATGTCAGCCCTATTTCTAGCTGGGCTGCCAGAGTGGGGATGGTTGCTTTGATCTGTGGAGTAGGGAACAACTCTTTATAGAGAGATTTCAGACTCTATGTGGGTGGGAAATCTGGGAAATCTCCTGGTGGAAGAATGCTAGTCTTGGTATCTTTCATAATAATATGAAATAACTTAAATATGAAAACTTCTACTTTTGCTACAACTGGCATAATATTTCCTTAAATTATGATCCTCTGGATCTGTTTTTTTGTACAGGCCTTTTCATCTTCAGATGTCTTTCCAAATTTTATCTGACTGAACTGCCTTTGAAACACAATAAAATTGAGGGCAAAATATTACCTTTCTTTGTTTCCTCCTAGGTAATATGTCACTCTTTCATCCTCATTTTGGATGAATGACTCTAGTTCTTCATAAAATTTCTTTTAGCATCCTGGTAAGAATTCCCCCTGGAATAGTTTATCATGTGCTGTAACATGAATATGAGGATAAGATTGACTGCCTTTCAAATTCTAACCTCAAAATTTTCGTCTGTCTTGGAGCCTTCCCCTGGCAGTCGTCATCAAAGACCCTGTTAGTGCCTCTGCTGAGCTGCAGGCAGGGGTTTGGTTACAGCAGGAGTGCTCTGGGAGCCAATCTTAATCCTTCAGCTTCCCCTCAGAGGGGGATTTGAATGTGTGCTGGTGTTGTGGAGTGAAACCTGTGTAACAGATTATGGACCCTGGTCTGTCCTGCACCACCCCATCGTCGTGTCCCAAGGGATGCAGAGGCTTTACTCGCCTCCAAGACCAGGCAGCTTTTAAAAACACTGCTGGCACTCAGTTGGTTTCCTCATTTACCTGGGCAAAAAGAGGGGCTGGAGGTGCCTTCTCCCCTTGGCTGTGCCTGGAGGAGCACAGGGCTGTAAGGTACATAATGGAGTAGCTGTAGCACGTGGGGAATGTGCCTGGTGCTGGCTGAGGTGGAAACCACAGGGCTTGATGCAGAAATTATCAGCTGAGACTGTTTGGTTTGTGTTTCATAGGGAGCTGGATGGGACCATAGCATTCCCTCCTGGATCTAAAAGTCTGTGAAAGGTAAAAATGTGCAATTTATGCCAAACACCTCGGGTGTTCCTGGGCAGCTGTGGTGGCTGCATGGAAGCCTGATGGATGGAAGAAATACACTGGAGGTGCTGTGCCTGAAGCATCATGCATAAGCCTTGACTTATTTCTTCTGCAGCAAATGAACTTGAATAATATTTATTTGGATGAGATTTCCATGGGAACAGGAGGGCTGCTTTGTACTGGGAGACACATTTGTCCCTGGGAGTCCTTGAAAACTGGCATAATGTGTGAAACATAGATGTTCCAGTGCTGCATGTCATGAGGAAGGGTATTGTGGACCAGCACCTGGGGCTGGAATGTGAAGTGATTTAATTTAACAATCATGTTTGCAGAGTTACCCAGTTGTACCCATTGCATCTACTGTAATTGTAAATAAAATTCTCACACTGATGCTGGGTCAGATGGAAGGCAAAAGTCTGGAGCCATTGCAAACAGGGCTCTCAGCATCTTTCAGAAGATGCAGCATGCACTCCTGTGTCAGCTCTGGGTGAACGTGACTCTTGTGGCACTGGAGAAGGGAGTGTGGGCTGAGATGGAGGAGCTGCACGAGGCACCCAGGAGTGAGGCTGGCGTGCTGTGTGTGAGGTGTGTGTGGTTGTGCAAATGTGGGCCCACAGGAGGGATGTTCCTGCACCTCTGGACAGCCCAGATGTGCATGGGAAGTGTGCACATGAGAACTGTGTGGGTGTTATTTGTGTAGCATCACAGCTGAGTGAGCAAACTCGTAACCCAACCTCATCACCAGCTGGGGCCAAGCTATGAGAAAATGGTTGAAGCCATGGAGAAAGAGGATACACAGCCCGACTTAGAGGTAAAGTTTTTCCATCTGACTTCAGCTGGAGCCTGAACCATGTCCTGAGCTAATAACATTTACACCCATTGGAGGGAGGAGGCCTCAGCTCTGTAATGAGTCTGCAGTTTGTTCCCTGATACCTTTTTACTTTCTGCCATCTGAGCTGCTCATGCTCTGGACAACCTTGGATGGGTATTTATAGAGCGAGAATGTGTGAAGCCTTCACCCTTCAAACATGTGCTCAGCCTGAGGAGCTGTAATGATTCATGTCCTTGTCTAATGACCACTGATTGCATGTGAAAAACCTGGATAAATCTTCTGAGAGGCTTAAAACACGATGTATATTTGGATTCCAAAGAAGCCATATGGGTTGTGACTCATTTCTTCAGATGCTGTTCATAAAAATCAATTATATGGTCACTTTGGCTACCAGAAGGGATCTTTTCCGTTGCCCATTTGTTTCCTAATACTGTACTTTATGACTCTTAGACAATCATAAAATGCTTACAAATTAGATAATATTTCTGGCCAGAAATGTCTTCCATGGAGACAGATCTGTGGCATTTTAGTTAAAAGCAGGCTGGAATCCTAGGACACACTGAAATTTTTAGCACTGATGTGCTAAAAACACCTGGCAGAAGAAAGGGGGAAATGCAAAGCATCTGGAAAAAGAAGGGAGGGAGGCAGCTGGAGCACAGTGGCTCTCTCAACTCTCTCATTCCTTGCCCAGCTCATGGAGCCTGATGTTCTCACACCTGATGGCTACAACTGAAAGCTCAAATCATTGCACTGTGATTACCCACCAGCTCCTGCTGTCTGTGCATGGCTTGAGCACCAGGTGATGGGCAGGGTCAGGGGGTTTGGCTCCCTGTGTGAAGATGTAGGAGGCTGTAGCAGAAGAAGCTCATTTTGACTTTGGTAGTTAAAGTGTTAGAGTAATTAAGGGATGCAGAGAATCTGGTTTGTGGTACAAAATGCAACTGAGGTGCACAAAGTCTTGATAAAAATGGTATACTGATTTTCACTGTTACTGTAGTGTGGTCACTCCCAGGGGGTTTTATGAAAAGCTGGGAGCTGCTATTCCTTCTCTGGGCTGAACCATTTGAGAGACTGGTAGTGTCTTCTTCCCATCTATAAACTATGCAGATTTTCTTCTGTCTTCTCTGTGAGTAGATTCTGTTTTTGTGTCACAGCATCCCAGGCCAGCAGTAGCAGAGTTTGCCTGCAGGGTGGGACAGCACCTCTGAACCTCCAGTTCAGCATGGTTTTTGGTGGTCCCCTCAGGGTTGTGACTCTGGGCTATAAGTATTAATGAAAAACATTAATTTAAAAGGAGAAAATCTCAAATGTATCCTTGTCAGAGAGCATTGCAGCTATTTTAGATAACACACTTTGTCTTCTGAATAAAGAAAGATTGATTATCTCAGATTATCTCACGCTCACTGAGTGTTTGCTCTGAATAAAATACATCTTAGCAACCGGCTGCCTGTGCCTGTGTATGTCAATCTGACAGATCCACCATCCTCTCCTGGAAGCCTTTTGATGTCCTGTGGCTGGTTGATTAGGAGTCCCTCGGGAGATCCAGGACTGCTCTTCAGATAAATCTCTTCTCATGCCCTGCCCTCTGTATTTCCACTGCCTGTCCCATGTGTGGGACATCCACTGACAGAAACCCACTCCAGAGCAAACGTTACCCTAACATAAACACACTGCTGCATTTCCTAATTTTATTTTTCTGCAGCAGTACATATAAATTGTTGTTTGCCCTTGGCTCGGCCCTTTGAAATATCGCTCCGCCACTCGCCGATCTTATCTTGCACAAATATTTACACACATTTGTACTTTGTAAGGCATGATTTAAACAGCCTTTGCTGGGCAATTGAGGCGGTGCCTCTGTGATCCAACCCTTTGGTCCTGGGGTTGTGAGGCAGCAGCATGAGTCCCATGGAGGATTCCTGCTGATTGAGCCAGCATCTCCCAGAAATCACCCACATTCCCATCAAAGTTTCTGCCACCTCTCTGAGCAGCTTGATCTGCTGTCTACTCAATGAGCAGAGAGTTGCTCTTAAAAGGACTTGTAGTGACAGGATAAGTGGGAATGGCTTCAAATTATATGGGATATTGGGAAGAAATTCTTCCCTGTTTTGATTTTCCCCATCTCTGGAAGTGTCCAAGGCTGGGTTGGAAGGGGCTGGGATCAACCTGGGCCAATGGAAGGTGTCCCTGCCCATGGGAGAGGGTGGAACAGGATGATCTTTAAGGTCCCTTCCAACTCAAGTCTCCATGTTTTGGGGGGGTTCTGTGTTTACAACATCCCTCCTGACAAATATTAGGAGAAAGTATTTCAGGCATTCCCCTGTGGATGCTTTCACTCCAACGGAAGCCGTGCATTTCGGGCAGGAGTTTCTGGGTGAGGCTGCACTCTCCAGAGAGCCAGGCTGAACATTTGTGACGGCTCCTCTGGCCTTAAAACGTACGAATTTGTGCATTTCCCTGTTAAATGGATTTTTCTGTGCGTAAATCACCAGGCACTATTTACAGTGAGTCATCTGAAGGGAAAGATGCGTCACTGCTGCGAGTTTGCTGGTGGCTCTGAGCTCACACTTGGTCTGAAGTGATGGGGAGGTTTTTGGGTTTGAATTTCTCCTGTTTAACCCTTTCTAAGATGTCCCAGTGTCAGCCCTGCTGCTCTAGCAATCAGCCATTATCTGGCCTGAGCCATGATTCAGCTTGTGCTTCTTCTTTTAAATACCCATAGACAGAGTTAGGTGGAAGCAGTGTGACCAAACTGGATCCAAATGATGGCAAAACCAGCTCAAAGTCAACACAGCAAAGTTCACCAGAGCCCATCAAGGCTTCTGAGCCAGGTCAATGCTTTGTCAGGATGGCTGCATGGTGAGCTGTGCACCTAATGCACTTTTAATGAAAATGTTATCCTCTGGAGCCAGGCCAGGTATGGCTAGAGCAGGAGCAAAGACCCTCCTTTCCCTAGAAATCATGGGAAAAGATATTACAGCTATTTCATAAGCTTGTATGTTTTAAAAGTCTAAGAAATCCAGCCCACATCAACAGCAGAGAGCAGGCCTCTACATGGACACGTCATTTAATCACAATTTAATAAGGCTCCTGTATCAGACTTTCGTAATGAAACTTTTGGGCAGATCCAAACAAAGGGGTCACTGTGGGAGAGAAGAATGCAGCCTTTGATTCAGGGTTTCTTTTTAGGGTTCACGATGGTTCGTTTTCAGCGAGCTGCTGGCGAAATGAAATGCTTTCTGCATGCCAACTGTTACCTCATAAATGGACCTTGTGAAAAGTAATTTGTGATCACAAGATGATTATCAGCCTCCTCAGCCCAGCTCCTGTGAGAGGGGCGAGTTCTTCTTCTCTTGAAGAAGCCCTTGGGTGTTCAGTCCTTTCACAAGTGCTCCAGAGAGGTGTTTAGGGCCTGGATGACAAAAGGGTGTTATTTTAATAATACAGCAAAGCTGCTGGGAGCCAAAAAGCTGGACTAGGGTAAATATGCTCAGCATGGTGGGCTTGGATGTTTTGGGAGGACATGAAGGCAATGATGGATCAGGTAGGGATGAACTGCCTGCCCTGAGGAACAAAATCTGCTGTTCCAAAGGATGCCAGAGGATCTTCACCCCACTGGTGTTAATGACCCCCCCAGTCTCCATGTTTTGGGGGGGTTGTTGTGCGAGCTGGTAACTCACTGAGAGCTGAAGAGGGCCATGAATGATCTGGAAAAGGTCAATGAAGGTGGCATGAGGAGCAGAAAGGTGTCTTTGCAGTCAGCCTGAGACTCTTGGTGTTGCAGCCTTGTAATTATAGTGTGGTCCCCCTTGATCTGCAGAGCTGGGGTGGGGGCCCAGGACCCATGAAGGAGGGACATCCACCACCCATTACTGCTCTGATAGACAGCATCATCTGAAGATGCATCTTCCATCCCTGGAGGAAATAAAATGCAACCTCTGAGCATTTTCAAGGCATAAATTTAGTTGGTTCATGCAGTGCCTGCAAAGCTTTGGCCTAAAAAGACAAGCTGGAAAATACAGACTGGTTTTGTTTTTGTAAAACCATGACCTGTTGACTCTTTCCAGAGTCTTTTAGTTTTTTAGTTCCAATCTTTCTGTTTTCTTGAAAACGTCGTGCTTGCCTGTTTTGGGGAGTCAATAACTTGTTTTTAGCCATCCCTTGAGGTATGGTGTGTACTGAACAAAGCACTGATGCTGAAATGGTGGAGTCTTCAGTATTTGGTCATGGATGGTTTTTCCAGGATTCTCCTGGTGTGCTGTGTGTGGCAGCATGTTGTTCCCAAGGATTCCTGCAGCCCATTCCTGGGGCTGCTCAGTTTTATTTCATTCCTCATTTGTTTTGCTCTTGTAAATTCTACAGGCATTGGGCTGGGCAGTTGTGTTTTGCGTATTGGAAAAAATAACTGAACTCTTCAGTGATTCCAACTGCAGGGAAAGATTTATTGGAGGAAAAAAAGAATTTAGAGTTGTTTTTTTCTTGTGAGGCTCTTTGAGGCCGAGCTTCACACTGCTGTCATCTCTGGTGTGGTGTTGGGAGGCCAAGAACAGCCTCTCCTCTGTCAGGGTGTGGGTCCCCAGGTGACCCCCAAGCTGCTTTTGGCAGCTCAGTGAGCACAAGTTCCTTAGTGTCCCTCTACAGTTCACCCTTTGAAGTTCTTTGTTCATGTGACAGAGACACAAGATTGTCAGATTTGATGTGAGCTGATAAAGGCTCATCCAGTGTGTGCTCCTCTTCACCTGGAGCTCCCTGTCCAGCTGGGTTGGGCTGTGTTTCTGACAGTTCCTATATTTCTGACAGTTCCTGTATTTCTGACAGTTCCTGTGTTTCTGACAGTTTCTGTATTTCTGACAGCTCCTGTATTTCTGACAGTTTCTGTATTTCTGACAATTCCTGTATTTCTGACAGTTCCTGTATTTCTGACAGTTTCTGTATTTCTGACAGTTTCTGTGTTTCTGGCTGGGCTTGCTGACAAATGCCACGTGTTGTCTTGCTTTTTTTCCCTGCCATGAGGGACATGGTGACCCTGGTTAGGATGGAGTCAGTGTTGCATCAGTTCCTGTGCTTGGAAGAGCCATAGATGGATGAAGGTGATGACTTCTCTTTAATTCATCACATTTGAAGCTCAGGAGGCCTCCAGCAGTGTACACAAAGTAAACAGTGTACGAAGTCAATTCCACAATGGGACAATGGGCAGGCAGCTGTCCTGGCTCCTAAATGTCTCCATAACTGTTATCTCTTAAATATTAAACAAGGAAAACTTAGATATTCTTTATCTTGCTCTAGTTAGAGCAATGTTAGAATTACAGGACCAGCCCCTTTGCTATTTTTTTTTTTTCTGTTCACCAATTTATTTTTCGTGGTGGTGTAAGGTGGATTAGGATCCTGCCTGAAGAGAAAACTCTGCTTTACCTTTAAGATAAAAGCAATAGGGTAAAGCACAAAAATTGTCAGTACTTTTTTTTCTGCATCCTGCGGCTTCCTGGCTCTAAACTCTTCTCAACAACGTGCTTTATTTGTAATAATAAATGCAGGAGTGCTGCACCTAAAGCCATCAAGCTTTCCTTGCCAATTTTCCCGTGTTATGTTATGTGAACAGTCAGAAAAGCTGCTGCCTTCCTGATTACAAATACAAAAATGCCAAACAAACAAAGGATGCTCTTGGCTTCTGCCCAAAGTTTGTTAAAAGACACAATGCCACATGCACTCAAATGATATTTAAACATGAGGATTACTTATGAATACCAGGCTGGCAAAAATACATCTTCCTGAGGAGAGAGACAGGTGATGGGACAGGGATTTTGTGCCTGTCTGCTGCTGGTTAAATGCAGGATGTGGTATCCTCCTCATCACTTGCTCATCTTTCATGGCCATCCTTTCTAGCAAAGCCTTGCCTGTTATGTTTGGCTGCTCTGAGGTAGGGTATTATATCCCTGGCTGCATCTGATACTAACAAAATGTGGCTGAAACAAAATATGAAGTTCTCAAAGCAACCCTTGCTTTCATATTTTTACATCAGAAGCAGGGCATTTGTCCATCAGTGGCTCTGATACCATTGTGGGGAATAAAGACAGCTCGTTTGCAGGCTCTCCATAAATAAGCCTTGCTGCTCCTCAACCTAGTTTTCCTGGCAAAATCTTTTGCTTTCTCATGTGTCAGAAGACCTTCCCAAAGCTGCTGCTAAAGTGCCAAATGCCTCTGTAAAGACTTTTGCAGAAGCTGAGTTTACACAGCCTCTCCTTAAATCAGAGCTGAACAGTTTGGAGTGTGTCTGCCTTCCACGTGATGCTGTTTCCAAAAATCAGGCCCTTTCTGCCTGCTGCAGGTCCTCCTGCCAGGCCACCAGAGCACCCAAATGCTGAGTCACATACTAGCCCTTAATGTGCCACCATAGCCCTGGTGTTGGGCTGACTCCCAGCACGGGTGAGCACTGCCCTGCCAGCCCCACCCTGTGCCCACCAGGCCAAAAAAATGTGAGTTTATGAGTGAGGGGGCTGAGAGGCACGAGAAGCTGGGAGGAGGCAGCCAGGACAGCTGACCCCAGCTGACCAAAGGGATATGATACCAGGAAAAGTTTCTTCACCAGCCAGGTTGTCAAACACTGCTGTCCAGGGCATCGGTGGAGTCCCCATCCCTGGAGGGATTTAAAAGAAATGTAGATGTGGCACTTGGGGACATGGTTTGGTGCTGGGTTAATGGTTGGACTCAGTGGTCTTTTCCAGCCTAAGTGATTCTGTGATTCTCTGCTTCCTGCAGTGGAGGACGTGCTCTTTCTATTTTTTACTCTGGTCTCCACAGAGTGTTGCACACAGCTGGAGTTCTGTGGGGCTCCTGTGTTACTGAGTGCCAAAATAAAAAGCTGAAAAAGGGCAGTGATATGACAGGGCATGGGAGCTCTCCCCCAATGGCTAGGGCTCTCCAGAGGAGGAAGCAGCAGCATGAAGGTTGCACCTTACCTGGCTGGCAGCAGTGTCTCCCAAAGAAGCACATCCCTGTGTCCATCAGTGCTGGCTCTCCAGGAAACTCTTCTGCTAGGAAACCTGGTGTGCTCAACACAAACATCCCTCACCTCCAGCTGGCTGTGGTTTGAGCTCTGGGAATTCCCAGCAGAGGTGATCCAAGGACAGTGGATGTGGCTGGGAGGGAGGGCTCCTTTTGGAGACCACGGTGGCTGTGACCTCCTCCCAGGGGACAGTCCCATTCCTCATGTGCCCCCACTGATGTGGGGCTGGAGGGACCTCACAGCACAGGAACAACCCCCAGAACCACATCACATGAGCATGATGCCCTTCCCAGCCTAGATTTGGGAGCAATAATTCCTTCCACCACCGTTGCTCCCTCTTGTAAAGCAGCTGTGGGGTAACCCTGGTGTGGAGGGACCTGCACTCACCACTTAGTGGGGAAGGAATAAAAATGGCTGGAGCATTCCAATACCCAGCACAGGAAAGGTGGTTTTTCATTTATTGCTAAGATATCAAGGATAGGGGAAGCAGAGAAGCAGCTCTGGAGGAGCCAGGCAGAAGGACTCGAAACTTAGGAAGGCTGGCCAAATAAAAGTGGAGGATGTTTAGGGTGTGAAACTGGGAAGTGTCTTCAGGAAGCTGGTAGGAAAATTCAGCTGAGACAGGAGAGGGGAAAACAAGAATGCTGAGAGGGAGAGGAGGGGCACTCTGCCTTTTTTAGCTGTGTTTATAGAAAATTGGACCATCCTCAATTCTTGTTCAGTCCTGAGCTGCCCAGACTTCCCTGCCTGCCCCATCCCTGTGATTCCCAGTCAGGAAGTGGTGCTGGTGTGTGTGCAGGGTTATTTGGGGCTGGAGGCTATTTCAAGAAGCATCAGCAAGGCCAAGCTCACCAGTGCTATCACAGATGGACTTTGAGGGAGTGAACTTGGCTCATAAAAAAAAAACCCCAAACTTGGCAAATCAAAATTAACATGTTTGGGCTGTCTAAAAGCAAAGAGCAATGGAAGAAAATGGGCTATTATTTTGTTTGTTGGTTTGGTTTGGGGTTCTTTTTTCTGTTATTCCTTTTTCCACAACTGTCAGGAAGGTCTCAATGTGTCGCAGGAGGCACCTCTGTTTTATACAACTTAAATGAAAGATCAGTTTTACTCTTCTTTTAACAGAGACTGAAATGGGCTTGTAAGACCTCCCAGAATGCTAACAGGTATCATTTAAACCTGAAGGAAGAGCACTGGACAACACTCTCAGGCACAGGGAAGGATTCCATGATCCTTGGGGGTCCCTTCCAACTCAGGATGCTCTGTGGTTCACTGGTTTGCTGGCTTGCTCTCTTGCATAGAAGTTTTGGCACTAAAAGTTCTCAGTTTTATTCCTCTAAGTCACCTTGAACTTCTGGTGTGGTACAGATTAGTGAAAATGGTCTTGTTAAACAACAACAAATTCTTGGGATGTGATCCCAAGGCAGATCTTAAAAGCTACAAATGATTAAATACATGGGACAAATTAAAGGTAATAATCTTTATAGTCCTTCACATCCAATCCATCCAATCCATCATTAATTGTGCACACTGTGGTCACTCTAAAATTCACTGCTGCAGGAAATCATCCAAGCCAAATGTCCTGGCTGCTGTAACTTTATTTTTTGAGGAATGTTTTAACTTCACACTCATCAATGGGATGTCTAAGTTAGCCAGGCAGCACAAGAAGTGTCTTTATTCACCTTTCAAGACATCACATGGTTTATGGGGAGGAATTATTTCTCATTGGTGAGCAATAATGACAGAATGTGGCCATTGCTGGAGGGGAAGGAATCACTTTCTTCAGCATTACACTTCACTCACACTGAGAGGCTCCACAGGAGAGATGTAAGATCTGGTGGTAAGCAACGCTGATATTACCATGTATTTGATTTAAATTTTAATCAAATGGAGTTGTTTTTCAAATGCAGATAACGCAGCAATGGCTCCAAAAATAAAACACGGACAAGCAATCCATCAGGCATGTCTGTCAGCAAAACAGACTCCATCTCATAAACCTGCCAAAACAGCCCTTTGCTTCAAACAATAAAAACTGGGAGGAATGGAAAACTTTAAAAAGATTCGTATGTTAAAAAAAAAATAAATTAAAAAGTCCCTAGCTCTCAATCGGTGTGATTTGGAAAAGGTTAATGTAAAAATGAAAGCCATTCAATAAATCTTTTAGTGGAGATCAAAAGCAATGAGTGCAGGAAACCAGAAAATTGATGATACGACATTTTCCGACACTCCATAACATTCATATTATTCAGGGAGCTGCCAACCACAATTGTTTGAATGCTCTTTTAACTGGTGTTGTTACTTGAACTCATAAGCCAGCCACTGGTCTCCCCAAGGAAAACCATATGGGAAGACAGTAGCACAATTAAAAGTAATGTGGTGTGTGGCTCTTAATCCTTGCTTGAGCCCCTGTGCCAGCAAGCTCTTAAGTATGTGCTTAAATTTAAGCCTGTGCTGAATTTTTGTCTGTTTTATGTGCATTTCTTGGGTGAAATCCCCAAAATAATATCGAATCCCCTTTTGCAAAGGGTCTGCTCTGCACATGGCCTGTGCTCAGAGGTGGCACCTACGTTTCTCCTGGGTGCACTGCGAGGATTTGGGGATGGTTTTGTTATGGCTAAATGCAGATTTGTGATTGCAAAGCCTGGTTTGAATCCTGTCTCCCTCTAGCGTTGTGAAAACACTTGGAAAAGGAGTTAAAGGAGGTGCCAATGATTCAGTGCCCGAGGTGCTGTCCTAGCTCAGAGAGCAGCAAACAGATGCCAGCCAGATGGTGGATGGCCAGAGGAGAGGGCTCGGAGGAGCTCTGGGTGGGGAGCACCGTGCTGTGAGCAGAGCTGCTGCTGGCTGGCTTGGCTGATAAATCAGGCCCATTTTGGCTGGGTTGTGCTGGATCTCCTGCTCTGCTCTGCTCTGCTCTGCTGCAGGGAGAATGGATGGATGGAGGGATGGATGGATGGAGGGATGGATGGAGGGATGGATGGAGGGATGGATGGAGGGATGGATGGGTGGATGGAGGG
>VZTT01001983.1:0-46036 GCA_013400855.1 Buphagus erythrorhynchus
CTGAGAGCTCACAGAGAACTCCTTCTCTGACATGCTCCTTCTCACACGGTTGGTAAGGATGTTGCTGCTCTTCCACACTGTGAAGGGAGAGGAATTTTCACACACTGTGAAAATACAAGCAGTGCTGAGATAGAAGAGCAATCGCTTCTGAGCTGTCAGGAAGGTCAAAGTTTTATTATTGCCACAGTTACAGTGTTATTGCTACTGAACGCCAGCCAGTTTGGGGACCCTCAATGCCTGGGCTTGTCAGCTGCTGGTGGGGCAGATGTGTTACTGCAATGTAGCAGAGGGTATAAACCCTCTAAGATGGTTTTCAGGAAAGAATGCAAGGCTTGTATTTGACTATTGTGCTGTGTGGTTTCAATGCAGCACCAAGACTGTTTTCTGTATCCCTTCCTTACAGCTTTTCCTTTTGGTAGTTACTCTTCCAGAGAGGGCTTCCCATGTTTCTCAGAAACA
Source organism: Buphagus erythrorhynchus (assembly GCA_013400855.1). NCBI lineage: Eukaryota > Metazoa > Chordata > Aves > Passeriformes > Sturnidae > Buphagus > Buphagus erythrorhynchus. The sequence goes on from VZTT01001983.1 coordinate 460, forward strand.
TACATCCACGAGTTTATATCGTGAACACTTGTTCATTTAAACATTGTTAAAGATCCAGCTTTAACCTATAACAGCCAGGGAAATTTGAATTTTACCCAAGACAGAGTTTGCCAGTGCAGTAGGGGTTCTCTTCCCACACGGTCTGCTACTATCACTGCACTGCTATAGCACTATCTCTGTTTCTGGGCACATACTCCTTCTATCAAGCAACACCATGGCTGTACCATCTCACTTGTTACATTTCAGAAGATCCTGGCTCTGAAAATCAGCACGTTGTGCTATTCCCTACATTTATTTTTGTTCTGTTGCTTCAGAAAAAGAAAAAAAAAAGACTGGTATCTCTCTCCTTCTCTGGCTTCTGTGAAGGGAAAACCAGACTGTCATGGCAGTGAGACACCTTGGCCTTGCTACCTGAAGAGGGTCTGTAAAAGGTTTGCACTCAAGTGTTTTCTCCTTCCTCAACTGCTCAATCCAGATGACAAAAACTCAAATTATCAATTTCTCACACTGTGGATCTTAGATGCTAGAAGAAAAAGTCAGTAAACAGAACTGAACATTTTCCTATAAAAAACCCCCTTAATTTACATTTTGCCTGCTTAGGCCAGTAATTAGTAAATTTGTTTTCAGGTTTACCTTTTCACACTCAGGCACTCTCTAAGATAATGCTGTTTGTTGTTCCTCCACGGGTTCTGCACCTCTGTTAAACACAGTCCCAGTGATGGGGTGCCTGGCCTGTTACAGATCTCTTGTTTGCTGTGAGATGAGGAGCTACAAAGCCACTGGAATCACAGGGGGGCAAAGTAAAATCAGAATTTCTCATGTGAAAAACCTTCAGTGTGGGGGGGAGCACGTGCCTGGGCTGAGGGGAAAGAGAAGCAGCTGGAGCAAGGGAAAGCTGTTGTCTCAAAATCACACCTCTGATCTGCCTGATGTCAGTCAGGGGGTGCCCTTTGTGGAGCAGGGATACAAATAAGCAGTGCCCAAGGCAGACACACCTGAGCAGTGTGGCCAAGGAGCTCACACTCTAAACTGAGCTTTCCCAAATGATTATTTGCTTTTACAAGCTGCATTTCCTCTGCCCTCCAGCTACAGGAGATAGAAGCTAAAGGAGCATAATGGACTGCAAAGGAACCACTGAAGCTGACTCCTGCAGTTTTTTACACAGTCTCCGTTGGACTAAAGCAGTGTTTTACAGCTTTTGGTGCTCAGGTAATACCTGCCAAATTGGTACTGTTCTCCTTTCACTGCTGAGAAACAGAAATTAAGCTGCTGGCCCCAGTTCAGAGAGATCTGTGCTTTTCAATGGTTTCCCACTTGAAAAGTACTTTCTGTGGCACAGCTACAGCAGCACCTGTGGCATCACCGAGGTAGCTGGACCTAAGGCAGCTTTTGTGGATGCACCTTTGTGCATCTTTTCCAGTTAATAAAACACGAGATCAGTCTTAGATGTGAATAAATCTGTAAAGTAAAGTCATTAGTTACCAAGAAGTGTTCAGAAATGCATCGTTTTGGGAATTCTTTAAGTTTTAAAATTAAATTGTTATTGAATTAAATTATTATTTAATTACAGATACTGCAGTAAATCAACTGCAGTGATTTAAATGGAATGCATTTCTGTAGACAGCATATTTCTGTGTTCTAGAAGCAATTGTATTACTGCCTGAAGTTATAAATATTTTGTGTATGCTTCCTTCATAACCCTAATTATTTATGGAGAAAAGGTGTTTGGGTGTGGGGTTTCTTTGGGACACAGCTTGTGAAAATACAACTACTTCTTGTAAAATGAAACTTTATTCTAAAATGTATCCAAAATTGCAAGACACAAGCACCATTAAACAGATAAATAGACATATATTTATGTACAGAGAGCATCAAAACACGAAACAATTGTTAATATAATTCTTATACCATTTTAATGAGTATCCATCAATAAAACTTTACAATTTAAAGGAGACTTTTCAGTTGCAAAACAGTTGTAAAATCATATGTATAAATTATGTTTACTACAATTCCAATAACAGAGGCAAAGTAAAATACAAAAATAATAATCAATACTGCAAATTCAAATACAAACCCCAAAAGTAATGCTGCACAGGTACGTATGTACACTGGATGAATTCATGCAGCCAGGCAGTGCAACAAATTAACTGCTGAGTTTAACTTATCACAAAATGGAACCACCATGTCGGCAAACAGAAGAAAATATACTTTTGTAATAAATCATAGTGCATTTTGAAGTTAGACTTTATAAAATGATTGTTGAGTGATATACTTCTAATATTCCCCATGTGATCTGAGATCCCCCCAACTCCTTTTTTCACAAAATAAAATACAAATGACAAAAGCTAAAAACCCCACTGTAGAACAGAGTCTGATGTACTGGTACCATGTTGAACGCATTTGTTTTAATTCTCGGTATCAGACTTGTTTGCAAGTGTCCATGTCCGCAGGGACACGCGTTTTTCCTTGCTACCAGAAGTAAATCTTTCACGCTCCAATGCTATCTCCATAAACTGCATCTCACACGATGCTTAGACTGCACTGGTTTGAAGAGACACAGCTGAGCCTTGAAAAAAGAACCCTTAAATCCCTATGAAGCACAGAGAGAGTAAATGGAGGATAGAGAAACCTCATTATTCCTGAAGCTCCTATCCCTAATTGCTTTAATTACATAAACAGAGATTAACATAAGAGGCTTTTATGGCTTGGGTGAAATTTCTGCTAATTTGCTGGGCAAGTGCAAAGCCTGTGTCTCTCCACAGGGCTTTGCCTTTCACAGTGCAGAGGGCTACAGACTCTTTTGGTTGGTGAAAGGAAGCCTCAGGTAACTATATAGAAAAATACCTCTGCAGTGAAAATGTGGTAAAGAAACAAGAAAATCAAAACAGAACCTCTGGAAAACTGTGACTTCTTGTGTAACAAAAAACATGGCTGTCACCTTTCAGGTCTGTGTTGGTTGGTATAGCATGAACACGTAGATAAAACTGGTTCAGTGCCAAAATTATATGAGATACAATTACACAGTCTGACACTTTTTTTCTTAAAATCTTAAGTGATAAGCACGCTCAGTGTTTTCACTAGGAAATTACTGCTAAAATGCTACATTTCGTTGCTGAAAAGACATTTATAGCAGCCTGTAAATTACTGAAGAGTTGCTCCCTGCATCCTTTGTGCTTCTAAAACCCCCCTCTGAGCCATCACTAACTTCTGAGTTAATGGGAGTTTTGAGCAAAAAAGGGATGCGGAAAACCACCTGTATTGGGTAAATAATGTAGCAATTTACACAGCATCTCTTCAGATTTTCCAACATGCAAGCACGTGTAGAGAGAAGCTAAGAGACAGCATGCACTGCAGTGTTATGTCATTGTGCTTATGTCTGCTGAGGGCACTATGGCATTTTCACTCAGAAAAACAGAAATGTTAGCCCCAGAAGACTGAAAGAGCCAATATTAATGAAGCCATCAGCTACTGTTGTAGTAAAGAACACCCCAAAAAAGGGAGGAAGTTTGTCTGCTTGTAGCATATATATACTGAAGCTGAAGAGAATTACAAAGGCACAATACAAGCCTATATTTCTGGTAAATTATATATATTCATAAATTTCTGCTCATACCACCTCAAGATAGTGAATGGTACAATAATAACTGAAGGTACAAATGTTAATTGAAAGTGAAGCTCTACAAATAAAGGACTGTTGGAGAACACAGCTCATTACTTGCTACATTTCTACTCTTCCCGGGTGGTGAGCTCGTCCACCTTTCCTCCACTGGCTGACAACAACATGGTGACCCAGTGAGAAAACTGGAACACTGTCAGATGACAGAATGGCTTTATGCATCTGAAAAGCTGTTAGTGAGTGGCTGCCACAACAGTATTTCCCACTGCTTTACCTTTGGCTCAGAATTCAGAGAAACCAGGAACAGCAACTGGAAATTCATATCCATTTTCATGCAGAGCTGAGGCTGAGATGATCCATGAAGGTAGCATTTTGGTTAACTTCAGCACTCAAAAGTATTGAACAGCAGAGCAGGAATTGTACCAGCTCATTTTAAGAAACAAATCTCAGTTTTTCCATTCATACCTACACAACATCTGTATCATTTCCAACAGTGAATGACTCACAACTTAGGAAATAAAGTGAATGGATCAATACTGCTCCTGTTAAACTCATAAAAAGTGACACCCATCTTGTGATGAAATTACAGGGCAACTGTGGAGCCGACTGCTGTTCCAGCCCAGCTCTGTGAAGGTGGATGTTTGATGAAGGTGGAAGGTGCAGCTACAACATTTGAGTTTTAACCTTGAGCTGTTCCTCAGCTCGCCACAACGGCTGGCAAGATTTCGTACCGGCAGGGAACAGAGGAAGACACTGGGGGAACTAGAGGAAGAACCTGCTGGAAGCAAGCTCTGCTAACCCACAGCAAAGCTGCCTGCAAATCTGCCCTATCTGACACGGGATATTCCCTCATCTCCAAACCAGCACATCAAATCCCAACATGTTTATCGCAAGTTCCCTCCCAAAAAACCTACCATTACTACATGTAGTCCCACAATCCTCAACCAGGACCGCCTAGATTTATTCCCTAAAGCTCTTAGGAAAGAAATCTTTAGCCACACCTGGAAAGTATGAATATTAATACCTTACTTACAAGCTCACAGCTGAATTTAAAAGCTGCATATGCTGTTGCTGGTGTTGATTGATCTATGCAATGGTTTCTCCCTGTGTTGCTTCCAATGAGAATCAGTGCAGGTAAGGAAGTGATAAGGAAGCCCACTTAACAAATTAAGGTGAGGGTTCCTAGGCAAAGGTAACTCCTCTAGAAATGTTCCAACAAGTTGCAAGTTCGAGCTGCAGCTGTTCATTAAAATTGAAGTAAAAAATAAAGAAAATAGCACTACAGGGCAGAAATCTCATGCTTGAGATTGAATTCAGGAAGTCATCTGTAAGTCACTCGGATTCAGGTTCAAAGGAGCTGCATTACTCTTGCTCATTCCAAGCTCAAATAAATACAAGTTTGTGTAGAGGTGTGAGAAGCCAATTGAACACACTTGGATTCATCCCACCTAATTCCGGCTGTTCATCAGTGGTGAGGGCAAATGATGCCATAATGCAATCTTCCAGAGGCATCTCCACTCGTGTCCCTCCTCTGACTTACACATGAGACCTGGGCCGGTAATTTTTAGCCAGCTGAAATTAGGGCAGGATGAATCAGGCCACAGCATGGAGCGGAAACAAGTCTGATGTGGTGGCACAGTATCACCATGACAATGCAGGCTGTCCCAGCCCTGCCTGAGGCTCCAAGCCAGACACGCTTTGGGCCAGTGACCCACACCATCCGTGCCTCTGCAGCTCTCAGTCTGGCAAGGAGCTGGTCACACATTAAACAGTGAGGCTTGAGTTCATGATGATCCCCCAAAGCAAGACCCAGAGCCACACGGGATGGGAGCGCTCTGGTGCATGGGGCCTGCAGCCCTCCCAAACATCCCAGAGGCTGCCCTGGGGTTACACACAAGGTCTGGAGGGGCTTGCAGCTGGAGTGGGTGCTCATCCTAACACAACACACACACATGTCCATGTATCCATGGTGCTGTGGGAGTTGTGCATCCCCACGCCTGGCTATGGCGTGGGCTGGCTCTTTGCAGGAGCTGTTGGTAATGAGGATGGAGCACACACTGAGGAGAAATACAGCGTTCTGAAACACACATTTGTGAGATCCCCAATAGTATCAATAGTAACGATTAAGGTCAGAGGCAGTATCAAGTTTTGCATGCACTTTCTACATTAGTATTTATATAGACAAGTTTCATTCTTGCTGGTTTGCAAAATTACTGAGGTTTCCTTTACTTCCAGAGACTGGAACATTGAACATTAAGTTTCATTTATGTTGTTGAAAGTAATTTCTTTGTCTAAAATACACCTACAAATACGTGGGACTAAGGGACTGGGATTGCCCTGTTGTTCTCTGTAAAGGGCTGAAGTAACTGTAGAAATATTTTTTGAACTTAGAAATACAGGGAATTTATCTACAAATCAGACTGTAAGCATGAGGAACACTTATTGCAAGTTCTCAAAGCCTTACATGAAAGGGTGAAGGTGCAAAGTCATTAAGACTGCCTTGATTCTAAAGATTAGCCTAGTAATTTAATTAAACTATCAATAGAAACACAGAATTTAAAATAATCCAAGTAAGAATCCCCTTCAACTTTCCAAGCATCTTCACTTTTCCCATCATTGCCTTTCAGACTAGACAGGACTTGAAATTCTGATGTCAGAAACCAGCAAAGAACACGCAGACATTTTCAGGTCTTTGTTGTACATCATAAAACACTGTAAAAAAGAATGCAGAGTCCCAGAATTCAGGTTATTTTTCTCTCTCGGTAACCAGACAGAGAGTTCAAATCTGCTTCAAACACCACCTCAGGTAAAGCCTGTGGTAGGAGGGGATGAGGACACAGTGCAGAGGCAGTGCTCTGCCTCCCATATGCCCTTACAGATGGGCTTCTGTCTTGGCACTGCTGCAGTTTTTGGGGAGTAAAAAAAGACACCAGCTCACACATCTCTGTAAGGCAGCAGCCTGCCCAGGTGCTGTGCCTGGGGCACCCTTTGCCAGGGGACACTGCACAGGTGTGACACCTCTCAGGTGTGCAGGCACTGGCACCTGGGACACCACAAAACCTGCAGCTGCCTGCTCAAATCCAACCCCAAGCTCTCAGAAAAGGATATGAACTGGGTTGAATTCTCTTACATTACATTTAATATTCCTGCAAATGGCTTATAGATCTGCTGTTAGAAATAAATTCTGAAACCACTAAGCGTGCTTAACAGAGCTTCAACTCTATGTGGACAGCGAGTTCAGAGGACAGAACAAGGACTGTTGAAGATATAATACACATGGCTGTACAGTCAAATGCCACCTCTTGCTTCAAAACAAGAATTTACAGTAGCAAGCAGTGGTGGCAAGATTTCTTACACAAAACCTACAGGAATTTACAGGATATGCATGGATCACCGAGGTTATAACACCAGCAACAGACAACACAGAGTACTTGTGCAATGTGAACAAAGTTGACAGTAGTTTGTTTACCAATGCTGTAAGTAATTCACATAAATATGCTAACCCACCAGCCAACAAATCTTCCTCCTCTTCCCACCAGAACCAGATGCATGTACAGCAATCCATTAAAAAAAAGTGGTTTGTTTTTGTGGTTTTAGCAAAACATGCACAAAATAGAGGCACTCCAAGGGGATACTTAAAAAAAAAAAGATCCCTTAAAACTGGTGTCCAAGCACACACAGCAATTGGATTCACACTTCTCAAACAGCCATGACAGAGCCAAAGTTTATTGTATGGATGCTTTTTGTCCTGGAAAAATAGTAATATAAAAATTCACTTGATTTTCAGCTAACAGAAAACTCCAGCTTTACTCACACCACTCTTCCATGTCTCTAATTACAGCCTTAATTCATTCCAGACCTACTGTAGGAACTTGTGTTCTCTTCCTTATCCACTAACGTAAATGCAAATCAAATCAACACTACAACATAATCAGAAAAAAATAAAATAAACTAGAAACTAGAAAAATGAAAATGAAAATAGCTTATACCTGCTTTTGGACAACAATTTAATAACACCACTTTGCTTTCCCACTAAACCACTGGATGTGTTTCATGCCTCTGTTACAGAGAGCTTTAATAAATTTCTACTCAATTAAATATATCCTGTATTTGGGATTTTATTTTCCTCCAATCTGCATGACAAAAATCAGCTTTTCATTCAAGCTATTTTCTATCATCGTTAGGAACCATCTTGTCTAATTTGCCAGTATTTGGGATGCTAACTTTCCTGATCTTGAGCAGTGAGAGCTCTCAGGATGCTGCACTGCCACTCCTTATCTGCTGTTATACTCAGTTTCTCTCTAATGAAATGAACTCTCTACAGCAGGGCTCTCATTACAGATGTGAACAACTTCCTGCATGTTTGTTGGGCAAAATGCTCTTATTTTTGTGCAAAGATCTGGAACAGTTAATAGGGAACTCCAAGTGAGAGAGGGTAAAACATGAAGATTGAAAGAACAGAAATAAAGCCTGAAATATCCAGTTCATCCAGTTGACAATTTGACTTCTCAGGGATCAGAGCAGTTGTTCCACAACAATAATTTTTTCCCATCAAAAGCAATTACTGATGGCTTCAGTATCTCTGTAATAGCCCAAACTCCTAGACTGTACAGTCCATTTCCTAGCACACCCAGGCTATTGAGAACACATCACCTTTCAAAATCCCCATGTTTTGTGCTGTTTCTCTATGAAAACTGATGCTAAAACTGCCAGAATTTTCTCTTAGCAAAATCCAGCCTCTTGTCTCAGCACTGTGAAGTCTTGAAAGGATCCCCAGAACCTAACGACAAGAAGAGTTGTGCAAGTTCTCAAGAGAACAGCGAGGTAGCAAACAAACACCTTGTTTCTGTGGATGACTGCCCAGTCCTGAGCCACCTGAGCCTGGGGACCAGCCTGCTCGACCACTCTGCTGAGACCACAGAACCCCGAATCACCCACCAGACACACTGAAAGCACTGGCCAGGCAAATCGAACCACTGTTTGTGGATTAGGCGTGGTACAAGGTCACACCAATCAGGTGTCAAGCAGTACACCTTTGGGGATGTGGAAGGAGCTTTCAACAGGAAGTCCAGCTGCATTATTTATAGCAACTAGGCAGTAAATCTCTTTTTTCATCTGATTTCCCCAAAACCATGTCTTTCAGCAAATATTTACAATGCCGAATTAAAAAGAAGAGAAAAAAAAGGTGATTTTCTTTTTCTCTCTCCATTTCCTTTTGCACACAAAACTGAAATAGTGGCTAGAAAGTGACCATTTCAAATTATAACCGAAAACTGCATTTATTAAATTTGAAAACATGTACCCAAGAAAATCTTTATACATTCTTATGGCAAGTTTTCCTATTACATGAGAGGCTTTCTTACACATTTTAAGCTTAAATGAGGAACAGCAACCAAACAGGAGTTTGGACTAAAACTGCAAAGCTGTTGGCTGTGTTGAGGGAAACTATGGCTGCACAACTGAAAACAAGATGGAAGAACAAATTCACAGAAATAGTTCATGTAATAGTGAACAAGGCTCTAATAAAGTAAGAAACAGAAGAAAGCCAAATCTGCTTTGCATGTCAGTACTATTGATATATCAACATGCTCCTGCATGGTAAAATCTGTAAAATAATGTCTGAAAGACATAAGAAAGACTTAATTTGAGCTCTAGACTGTCCAGGTTCAAGCATGGGTTTAGAGTGTTACAGTCCTACATTTTTAATTTTCTGAAGGATGCTACCTGTGTTCTAAGATCTGTTTAAAATTAACTATGTGCAGGCTCAATTTCAAATCAAGGTGAAGCTGTTGGCAGGATCAGAATTTTCAAGTGCTGAGTAGATGATCCATTTATTTTTTTCTGGATTTGGTACTGCAATTTGTTTCCAATATGCAGACAGTATACAGGAGTGCACTCAGAGCAGTATTTTAAACTCTCTTTTCTTATTTTTCAGGTTGAAACGTTGTTTTGGTAATTTCAACAGACCCTCTGTATTTTGCTCTATGTACTCAGTTTTTGCATCTGCCATATAAGGTTACACCACAGGTAAGTTATATATTTGACCCAGACTAGGGTGAAATCCTGCCCAAAAAATGACTTGATGTGAATGGTTACATCAAAGTTTCAGCAGAATTGGCACGAGCAGCAGTTTATAGAACCGTGCCAATAATATCTGAAAAGTAGAGAGAGCTGCATACAGCAAAATTTAAACCTAACTAATTTATTTCTGAATTTTTACAGTTGTTTTGAATCACTAAATCATGAATTGGATCCTCAATGTGAGATAGCAGTGTTGAAATAGTTTATAGGGGTTTATATGAAAGATGTGCTTTGTCAGGACTCCCATCCTTAAGGCCTGAGCAAACCCAAGTGTGTCTGTGACAGCACCCACAGTTGTATCACCACTTACAGTGAATTAAAGAAAAAGACATTTACCTGTACTTTTTACATCATTAAGGTACATTTTACATTCTTGAAATGCAAATGTGTAGGGTCAAATAATCCAGTCCATACTTAGCCACGACACCAACAGCAATGGATCAGAGCTGACTGGGAACAGGGGAAAACACTTAATAATTAACTGACACAGAAATAGAAATCTGTGCAACATGTATCAGCTGAAAAGTCATTTTGAATAAAGTGATCAACACTAAATATTGTAACAGCTGGTCCCTCATTAAATCTAATTCCAAATCATTTGCACATGCAGTATTGCATTTGCTAGCCACAGAACAGAGGAAAACTCAACTGGTTTTAGGCAGTTCAAGAAGCTGTCCTTTGATGCATCCTTAAAGAAGCAAGCTTCTGTTCACTTCTTCCCAAGTGGAATTATTTAAAATAAATGATTAGGCTTTATATTTCTCATTGAGTATTCCTGTTGGAAGGGAAAGGAACAGCTGGATGTCCTGGGACATGAAACATTTAATCCTACATTATGGGGAGCAGGCTGAAAGCCTGAAAGTTGTTACTGTCTCTGAAAATGTGACACATTGGTTGGCCAGGGCTCTGCAACCAGACGGCTTCCAAATAAAAAACAGAATTTCTGGGGAGTAGGAAGTGCAACTGCAGTTTTTCCTCATTCTCAGGTAGTTAAGAAAAAAATTTAATCCCTACCTGCAAATATCCAGGTATTTTGTTAATACATGCCAGGCCACATGCTTTACCTGTGATTCAGACAGCTTCTTCCTTGCCTCAAACCCTGTTCTTAGACATGGCAATAAAATCTGGGTGAGGTGGAGATACATCTGGATTTGAACCCTCCTTTCCATAGGTTTAAGCAGCAGATAAGATCCTGGTTTCACTGTGAAGTGCACATGTGAATCCAGTTTCAGCTGATTTCTACAAAGCTGGAGTATTTGCAAGAGTTCTCACAGCATAAAAGATCCCTTACTCTCTATTTCTGCTACTCTAAGATTCAACCACTTCTGTTTTTAAAAAGGCTTACTTCAACTTTGCCTGAAAGACCCATTTACAGAATCACCTTCTATTTATTTCTATACTAAAGAGCAGGATCTATCTAAAAACCTAGTGTGAGAAGGTTTGCACCATTTAAAATAAAATTCCTACCAGAGCTGGACAAGTTCTGATACTATCAACAGTGCTGTTGCATAAAGACAGAACCAAACAGCAGTTACATTGTTCCTGGTATCTGGAGCACAAAAACTGTAAGTGGGAGCAAAAACTGAGTGCTTGGGAATAGTCTTTCTTCCCATATTGATACTCCAGATACCATGAAAATCCTACAAGGATTTGTAAGCAAAAGAAAGAAAACTGAACAAGCAAAAAGCCCTGTGCATGTTAAGAAAAAAATAACCCCAAGGTGTAATTTTAAAGTTGAGTAATTAGCACATAGGATTGTGTTCTAGTGGTCCAGCTGCAGAGCCTGGCCTCTCCAGGAGCCTGGTGGAGGCTGGGTGAAGCCTTGGACAAAGCATTAGTTTGATCAGGGCATCAGCTGCTGCCTGGGCATGAGAGATGCAGGACACAGTGACTAAATTATGTGCTGAAAGGACATTATGCTCTTGTATAAAAGTGAGGATAACATGTTTTAATAATTATATCCAGTCTGTGCCAGCAGTTCCACGCACAGGTTTATTGGTCAGACTGCCATCCTCCTAAGGTGCCTGACAGCTCACTGACCTGGGAATAGGCTTTGGCACTTGATGTAGTTCCCATCTATCTTAGTCCATCAGCAGACACCATCTGACTGAAACCAGGCCAGAAAGAGTCCTCAGGTCCCTGGAAGGCTACCACAGGTAATACAGGTGGCAAACAGGGGCTGCAAGGACACCTGGACTCTGGGTGTAATGAGGGCACACCAGTGGTGTTAGTGACAACAGCAAAGGGTCTGAGGAAATTACACCTGATTTTGTGTTTGTGACTCAAGCCAATGGTAGGGTCTTCCAGCATCTCTGGAGACAGCAAAAAAGCATTTTCCAAAGAGATGCAAATGAATGTGACCTTCATAATCAATAAGAATACAGTCTACAAAACCATATAATGACTATCTAGGCCATGTTTACATCTAATCAAGTAGTTCTTACTCAAAAGTAATGCTACCAAAATCTTTGATACTTCAACATAATTTTAATCCTCTGAGACTTTCATCTTTGAATAGCCCTAACAGGAGAGTAAAGTGTAAAATATTTTTATTTCCACATATTATACACATATAATATATGGAAATAAAAATGAGTTAGGAGATTGTAGTATTCCTTACACATCCTGTTACATTCAGCTACCATCACAAGCCCATCACATATGGGTGATACTCCTTTATCACAAGTTCATGAAAGAAAATCCCCTTGCACATGGATATACCACATCCCAGAACTGCTCCTCCTCTGCAAGTGGCTTCTCTGGATTTAAGTTCAAGGAGAGGAATTTGCTGTTTGTCTGTGGCAGGAACTTCTGCTGAGCCACTTTGTGCCTGAATTCCTGATCATCAGCCTTTGTATCACTACAAACTGAAACCCTTTGTTTTCAAGGGGAGCTGAAAATCATCAGGAACTAAGTAAATGTACCATAATCTTGGTTTCAGAGCTCCGCCTGAAGAGAAATGGGAATGCTTCCAGAAGTGTTTCCTTCAGGCCTTTTTCTGCATTCTGTCCCCAGCTTTCATACCTAACTGTCTGTCCTCCTTATAAAAGGGCCCAGACCTTTGTTCTTCTTCTGTTCATGGCAAAAGGTAACACCCTTACAACAAGGCTAGTAGTCACAAAAAGTTTACTGTGGCATTTTGGCTCAAAAAAAATTAAAAAGAAAAAAGGCTGCTGACTGGGAAGTTTTGTGGGAATTAATTCTGGCAGATATGGCAGAAAACACACACCCAAGCAGCAGCGTGACCTGATTTTCTAAATGTGCTTGGGAAATACTGTTTGTAATTAGGAACATGGATTGCTCATATTTGTTTGAGAATCACTGAAAATGGGAAACATAATTGTAACTTGTTAGAAAATGTTTTGGTGATAAGGACTCTATTGTTTTTCCACTAACTACCACCCCTACAGAAGACCATGCTAAATAGAAAACTCAATTCCAAGGGCAGGAGAAGCCCTGACACTTTATTGCTAGATTCTATAGCAATTGGAGCTCACTTACAGTAACCTTATAGTACTCTATATAAACTGAGAAGCTTGTATCAAATTCAGGCTTCCATTTAAAATAGATATTGCAGATATTAGGCTTCAATTAAAGAAGAAAAATAACCTTCAGTGCTTTTTTTTTTTTTCTCTTAAAGGCAAAGTATAAAAAAAAAATCCCCAAACTACGTGGAAGTTATTAAATTTCTCCAAAAAATTAAGATGAGCTTTCTTCTATTTCTTGAGACAGTACAATTTGTGATTCACAGGGTAGCTGGTATCAAACACAAGGTGATGAAAGCTCGTATAAGCAATTTTATTCCTATCCATGATGGCAGACACTAACGAAATCAAAAGAATTTATCCTTTGAGTTCAACTTAAAAAATAACTTATAAAGCAGTGATATATGCAACATAAAACAGTTCAGGAGGGGAGAGGGAAAGCAAATTTTAATAATTAAAATGTAAACGTGAAAAAAAAAAACAAAAAAACCCAAAAGAAATGGAATAAAAGTCCCTACTTCTGATTTCTATGTAAGATGTCATGTGATCCTATTTTACAGTGTCCTGGGGTCTGTGTGTGTGTGTGTGTTTGGTGTGCCACACACACACACCCCACGCCGAAGCACACATGTACACACACAGACAGGCGCTGGCGGCTCCACCTCGGGCACTTCTCGCATGCCACTCCTTACAGTTGTCTCAAGCATGTCTGGGACCCACTGTCTTGACAAAACGGGGGAGATGGTAGGGAAAAGAAAACAAAACGGGTGGGTCTGATTGTGTCTGAGATCCTTTAGTTAAACTGTACACTGGGACGAATAATTTTCTTCTGCAGTAGCTCTCTGAAGAGGGCCAACTCACTGTGGTCTTCATGGCGACACTTGTGAACAGGTCACACACTCATTGTCATGCTAGGGGAGTACTGGAAAAGAGGAATCCACATTTTAACAAACATTCATCCCACCCGCCCCCAGGTAGCCACATCCACACCTGGACTGCAGCACTGGGTTCAGAGCTCCTTCAGCTCCCTCCTGAATTTGTGCTGCAGCCTCTGTTGGAGCTGTAGTTCAGTTTGTGTCCCCAGAACTTCTGCTGTGCTTCTCTCATGCAAAAATACAGCCACTGCTGACAAAGGCAACTCTCCTGAGGGCTGCTTTGCTGCTACCTGGGTGCTGTGATGAACCAATACCTCACTGAGGCTTTCCACACTGCCCAGTGCTGGCTACTGGGGAATTTACCTGGGCAGGTGCCTAGTCTGAAGTAGACGGGCTGCATTCATGGGTAGCTGAACCACACAAGATTTTGGGGGGTTTTTGATTTCTTCATGGGAAGAAAGGAACAAAGAAATGTATGGCTGTGATTAAATCAGGCTTTTGGTCTGTATTATTTTGTGTTAGCAATTTCAGGGGGTAAGCTGAATCAGGGACCAGTGGTCATTCTGCTCTATGTGAACCAAAAATCCAATCAGCACATCACACTATTGCAGTGACACAAACTGAACTGCAGCCCTTACCCAAGCTACAGCTACCCTCAGGTTAGCAGTGCTTCATTAAAGTAATCAATGGGAGACCACAGTGCCTAGAAGAATTGCACATCTATACACCTAATTTGCTTTTAAATTGAAAACTGTGGACTGCAAAAACACTTAATTTGGTCTAACATCCTGTAAAGTAGAGGCAAATGTTCAAATGCAACACCATCAGCATTTTGAAAATTGCCAGAAGAAAAAGGAAAGATAAATTTGCCTGTGCAAAACCACATATGCTCTAAATATCCTGCCAAGTCTTGAGTTCCAAGCTGGTCAGTTCCAAGTGTCCAAGCATATAGGAAGAGTAATTTATATGGGTCTTCTCCCTGGAAATTGCACAGATCTGACTATCAATTCCAAGGCTTAAAGCAAATCACCTGCTCAAGTCATTTCCTGTATCTGAGCCAAGGTATCTGGGGAATCACTTTGGGAAAGGAATCAAATCATGGTCTCAAGGTGTTTGAGTTTTTCAACTTGTTATTAAGCCCTTCATTGCTACCTACCCCTAACCAAAATTCCTGGTGAACTGAACAGCAAACCTCCCTGAGAAAGGACTCCATGATAACACCTATTCTGAGCAGCCAAGTGGCAAAACATGGATCAGAAAGCAAAACAGTTCCCCAGGATGACAGAGCACGCCATGTTCCAGAGACAGCAGTCCCTGGCAGCAGACAGGGACACCCCTGGCATGTGCCACTCCTGCCTTGCAGGCACACATCTCAACAAAACCTTGAGAAATCTGAGCCCCTGGCTCTTCCAGGCAGCACAACAACTCCCAGAATCCAGAAGTGTCTGAGAATACCGATTTTCTGCAGCGTACCATTGATGTCCTCCTGCTCCAGTGACCCTGCCTGCCCTCAGCCCAGCAGAGCATGCCAGACTGGGAGCCAAGGGCTGCCAGAAACAGGGACCACATTTCATGGAGGTTCTGTGCTTATTGCCATTTTGGCAGATATTAAACATTGCTCTTTTTAGGTTGTGTATGACAGTTTTCTTCAACACTCCACACAACCTGAATGTGTGCCCACCAACAGCTAACTGGCAGAGACTCCTCCTTTTCACTAGCTAAAAAAGAAAACCTCCCAAAACACCATAAAATCTGATTCCCAGGAAATTTTCCATGGAACTCAACTATGCTGTGATCTAACAGAAGCTGTTTGCTGAGCTGCAGGTCACCACTGGCACAGGTAATGAAGTTACACTCCTATTTGGGGACCTAGGTGCAGATTTAGAAACCCAGCTTCAGGCATTGAGTATGACAATTCCACAGCCTTGCTCTGTAAAACGTGTACACCACGTTTTGCTGTTTTGAGCATTCCATATTAAAAAAAACCATATTTAAAAGCATATTTTTTAAAAAAGCCCCAGAATGAATGCTAGTGGGAACCTCTGCCTTTTATGGGTGTAATGGAACACTGCATCTTTGCAACATGAAATCTACATGCAATCTCTGAAATCTACAATCTCATCACATACTTCAGTGTAAACTCTCTTTTCTATTGACCTCCTGGCGCAGAGAGTTTCTGCAGTAAATCTGTGCCTCCAACCCATTCCAGTTTTAGCTCTCTTTTGCACAGGATTTTTTATTCAAATCAATACTGTACTTTGAGAAACTATTAAAAAACATGCAGGACACAGTGCTGCACTACAAGCACACTACAAAACTTGTACATGTTCTTTTTCTAAACAAAAGGCCAGAGATACATACAGGTTCACCTTTGCAATCCAACAACCCAGGTAATGAAATACTTACACTCTCACTCTGGAAGGGGTTTAGGAAGTTTCCACCCATCTCACTGTCATCTCTGGGAGTGCCAGGCTGGTTGCTCATGCTCATATTACTGGGAGAGTTCTGTTAAATAAGATTACAAAACACAGATTCAGTGCTGAAAGTTTCGGTTCATTTCCCAGCCTCACCAGGTGTGCCCAGGGCACACTCCACACAGAACTTGGTGCACTCAGGTGCCCTGTGCAGTGCACTGGGCCTCTCAAGGATGAAAACTCAGCCCCAGCAGGGATCTGCATGATTCAGTCACTAATTTTAGTCTGTTAAGTAATGTTCTCTTCCCTGAAGCAAGGATTATTTACCTGTGCCTCATTTTCAGGCCATAGGCAGCATCTGTTTCTGCTGAAGTCAAGAAAAGCTATAAAAGGCTGCAGCAGGGATATGAGGAAGTTCTGTCACCACATTAAATCATGTGGTTGAATGCAGCCAGGTCTGAGCCCTGACATATGTGAGTTATGAGTATGTACTTAAAGACAGACAAAAGATCTACTTAAAGGCAGGATGGATCATGTCTGCACAGACCTTTGCATAGGCCTGTGCCTCAGGGCTGCTCATCATGGTCACAATTTACTGAAATAGTCACAACCCAAAGCCTTCCAAAAATTGTGTACAGCGACCTCTGCAACTTCAGAAGGTGAAGGGGTGAAACAAGGTAATTGCCATAGAAATTATTCTGCATCAAAAGCTCACACATGGCTACTGTACACACTACCATTAGTCAGGTGCTCCTACAAAGCTGCTTTGCAGTACCCTGCCATTCTTGTGCCATGGCAATCCTCTTTACATCACTGTCACACCTCCTACTTGGAAGACTCATCATGGAAAAAGAGTAGTCAGGGAAAGGGAGGAATGAAACCATGGACCTCATAATGAAATCCTTACATCTATCACAGTTCTTTCCTTGGCTTTTTTTTTTAATCCAGAAAAATTAAATATAAATATAAATACCAAACTAATTATATATATGACATGCAAGCTGAAATTCTTCACCAGCATCTGAAATGCAGCTCAGAGAGTTGGGTCAAAAGCTCTGCCTTAGCCCTTCTGCTTTCTTCAGTCTAATTCACTACTTCCAAAACTGTGATCCTCAGGGCACTGGACAACATGTCCACGTAAAACTACTAAACAACTAAAACAACTAAAAGCCTAACAAGGTTATTGACATCAGTTAATCAAGTTTGCTCTCCAGTGAAGCCAGTACACCAGATATTCAGGGACCCAGAGCTCAGAGAAGGCTGGACCTACTGCCTTGGCTCTGCCACTGCTGCTGTACCTTCAGCAGGCACTAATTCAGGGGAGCCCATGGCCTGTGTAACACAGGAGGTCAGGCTACACAATCACATCACTCCCTCTGCCCTCAACATCCAGTAATTTAAGACTTTCTCACATTTATGTTATATCATGCTCCTGCACTTTTGCTGGTTCCTGGGGGATTTCCCCCTATTTGGTGTTGCTCTGTGTAGAACTAAGCTTTGAGATTCTGATATTGCTGCAGCACACCAGCCCCAAAGGGCCAAATTCCTGAAAAATTCCCGTTTTACTGACTCCCCGAGGCTGCTTTTGTGGCCACTTGGTTTCCAGCACTACAGCTATAGCTGGGATTTTCCAAAGCAAGAGTGGCCCTGATGCCTGCACAGATTCCATGGGCATTGCAATACATGCAAGTTATTAGTGTTTATTTAACATGCACGATTTCAGCTCATTTATGGCCCTCATCTGAACTTACTTCATAAAAAACTTTATGTTCTGCCATTCAGCCAATTTAGTCAAAATCTTCTCTAGAAAGTTATGAATTCTGTGGGCTGTACTGATTCTGCCAGGAGTGGATCCATTTTCTATGGACAACTGTCTTACAGGCAAAATTAACGGCATTTTTCTTTTAGTTCTTTAAGAAACACATAGATCATATGTGATTTTCATGAGTTACTCATGCACGTTAACATATTACAAGACTTCCAGGAAAATTGTTTAGGACCCAAGTTTTCAGAGCTGCTGATACCTGTACCAGCACATACTGAACAACTGTAAGTGAAATACTGGCTTTAAAAATTATCCCATGGAAATGAAAATGTTTTGGCTTTTTTCCCTTAAAAAGTGCTGCAGTTTGCAGTAGACTATTGAAGAAAAAACACAGACTTTGATTAAAAATGTGCTGTGTGCTGGTCATCTCACAGGAGGGTTGTACTGAATCCCAGCACAGCACAACTGAGGCAATGTGGTCTTTTCCATCCATCACTTCACGTTGTGCAGAGTCTGAAAATGTTACAGAACTTAAGAACACAGGGTCCTCTTTATTTATGACCCTTTACCAATACATCAGCTAATTAACTGCTGAGTTAATGATGATCATATCCATAGCAGTTTTATTTTTACAGAAGTGACACATTCAAGTATCATTTTTGTAGATGCAAAATCCCTGCAGATTAAACTCACATCCTTTTCCAGCTATTTAATGGTTGTGATATCAAAACAGTGTCTTCTGAAACTGCTTCTTAATCTACTTTTCAGAAATTTATCCTGAGGATTTAGATATTAACATTACCTTACAAAGGTAACAGACCCAATCCTGCATCACCCTAAGGAGTTTGTCCCAAATTTACATTTGACTAGAATTGATTATTAGAACTGGTTTCATTTATTTTAAGAGTATCAAAGACTACAACATGATCAATCAGATTATGAACTGCAGGTAATTACATATAATATAGATATGACACAGTAAAGGTGCATAACAAAAAGATTCATAATAGAGACAAAGGAAATTAGTTTAGAGTGAAACAGTCTAAAAATTCCAAATATTTGATTAGATACTCACTTTGGAAATACTGTCCATATCTCCTGAGCCTGAAATTAAAACAGACAATTGCTCAGTTACTTTTGAGCTGAAGCTAATCCAGTAATTTTTTTCATAAAAAATACAAAGTGCAACATCAACATTTTAAAAAAATAACCAACTTAGTAAAAGTTTGCAGTTGGTACAGAATAATCCACTCAATCAATCTGAGCCTCCACCAACTTTGGCTGCAATACATGTATTGAGTACCTCTTAGAAGAAAACAGATGATCCTGATGAGCAGAGTAATGGAAACCTAATAAAATTAAATATAATGTGTGCAAGACTATTGAAAACTAATTGAGGGTTTTTTCACATGGTGTAGCTCTCACTTCAGGCAAAGCAGAGAATAAAGGAAATGCAATTTTAGGATGGATGAACGAAGAAAAGCATTTTTTTTTAGCAGCAAAAGACATGTATTTTCAGGAAAGACAAATTTTGGAAGAGTACTGAGTACAAAACTAGAAGAGTATCACAGGAAAACAGTCAGAAATGTGGGGGCTGTGGGAGAAGACTGAAACAGCTATTTCATATTGCCAGGCAAATTAGAGCTGAGAAGCAATATGATTTCTCTCTCTAAAAATGTCAGATACAAAGATGTTACCAGGAGTTATTTTGCCCAAAAGGATAAATTACGTGCTAGGTACATGCAAAATCCTCCCATAACTGTTGCAATTTAATTTTTCATTTCAGCTAAGGAGAAAAAATTCTCAGGCTGTAGCAAGCGACAGGAAAAGGTGTGGCTGCCTCTCACACAGATTTTCATTGATTTGAATGTAATGTGCATCGTTAGTAGTGAAACCAACTACCCACTTCAGGATTGTAACAGGCAGAGAAAGGCTGTTAAAGTATCCTTATAAAAAGTTACCTAAAATTTCAGGGACGTGCTTTTCTAAAAAAAAAAAAGTAATTCTCTTTAGGAGACAGATGCCTATGCTGAACTGCCATGGTTGACAATGAAGCTCACTGAGCTTCAGTGACTTTTTTTTCATTGCCACAGCCTCTTCAAATCATTCCTCTCATCTTACTGAGGTATATACAACTTTTCCCATACATTTTAACAAACTGTCCCCCAGAGAACTCCAAGAATTAGCCACAGAAAAAGCACTGGCACTGAAAATTTGGCAATATTTACTGTTCCTGTTACCTAATGATCCATTCATATGATGTGAGTCCATTCCACCCAGTCCGCTCATGGGTCCGTCTGAGCCTGGCCCCAGTGGAAACTACAAGAGGAGCAGCCATTAAAAACTGTACAATTATTTTTCACAAAACCTAATAAAGAGAAAATATTCCTCAAGAGAAGGGGAAAAAAAAAAAAAGGACAAATCCTCAGCTCTGAATGAGAAAAGGCTCTCAAGTCCCAATCACACCTTTAAGAGAAGGTCTCTAGTGAGGAATGAAAACTAGCATTTTTTTGGGTCAATTTCATGATTTTTGGAGACTGTTGGCTCTGTAGGCTGGAATCCAACACAGTAATAATTTATTGTTTACTTCAATGCTTTTTGTTTGACTTTTCAGACTGCTGCTGGCAACTCAGCCCTATCCCCACTGAAGTTATAGGCAACTTTTATAACTCTCCTAAATCCATCAGTGATTAATTAACAGCTTTCAAACCCCACCTGACCTATCCTAAGTCAGAAAGCTCCTCATCACCTTCACAACTTGAGTAGTTTCTGTCCAATTACATAACTAACCTTAAATTTAGCTCTTCACACATTTAAAAGCCACTGCCATTATAGCCAAACAATCTGCAGTTTACTGCATAATGACTTTACAAATCTACATATATTTATTTCTAAGTTCTACTGGTGTTTTTTTTTCCCAGAGGCCCATAACTGAAGAGCCACCCATAAAAATGGAAAGCTTAGCAATAATGATAGCTGCTGGAAACACAGTGTTTGGAAAAAGAAAAGGCTGCACTACTCAAACAAAGATGTAAGTAGATTCATATTTACATTAGGTCTGTTGGGCCCAGGTGGCACAGCGTTCATTAAAGTGTACATGTTGTCTCCAGAGTTGGTTGAATCTGTAATAAGAGATTATTTTAAGAGCTAAAATACACTTTTCAATAAAACTACTCACCTCGTACATTTCCTGTCATTTTGCTCATATTATTACTGTGCCTCAATCCCATACACAGTGGCAATACAATGGCAGATTTTATTCCCTTTCTATCCCTTGCTGCCACACAACAGGCCTATGAAAAGAAATAATTGCCATGGCCCCCAAGTGACTACTTCTGGGCTCTAGTTTTATGCATGGCTGTTAAAAGGTTTATAAATCACCAAGAAGCTGTAACTATTTAATTCCTATAACCCTGTTTTCTGGAGTTCTAAATTTCTTTGCTCATCTTCAGTATTATCCATAGAACAGGAGTTTGTTTCTTATCAATACTTCCTGTAATTTGTTTTCCATCTGTAATAAATGATGAAAAGCTTCTCCTTACACAGACTGAGAGTTACAGTTTTTCACTCTCATCCCTGTCAAATTCATATGATTTTGAATATATCCAAGTCTTCAGTGGAACACTGTGCCAAAATCCTTCACTCCTGAGGGAGGCTTTAGCTGATGTATCTTCATGGCACAGCCTGGTGCAATGCTTGCAAAAAAATCCCAAAATCACTAAAAATGAAAGGAGAATGACCTGACAAAAGTCTGTATATATCCCTAAGGGGACTGTGTGATTTTTAAAAAATACTGGCAACTCTGGAAAATCAGTACCTGCACAGAGAATAAAAAGAGCTCAGCACTCTGCACCCAGCCCCTCCACAAGCCCATTCCACACCCAATAGTCTTCTGTGTACAACAGGAAGACAAATCAAGGGTTTTGTCTACTAATTAATATTTCCTAGGTGATTTTCTAAGCATTAATCCAAGCAAATAATTCCATTATATACAGAGCACTATGTATCACTAGAATTTTCAAAGATGCTGTCTGAGGTAAACGGGGAACAGAAAAGCTTTTAGCCTAAAGTAAAACTGGCCTATAAATTTATTTTTAATATTCAATGAGGCAGGCAAAAAGGCATGGCTGGGCTGTGGAATCTCTGAGCTGTTGGTTCAGAGGGGAGTAAATATCTAGGCAAAACTCACAGGTGGCCAATTTCTAAGTGTTTTCAGGCCTTGGAAAACAGAACTTCAAAATATTTTTACCTTAGGTTGCCTTTTTTCATTTGTTCATTTTAAGGGGTTTTATTTGTTTTGGTTTTCGTTTTTATTTGTATTTATTTAAATCCCTGGAATTGTATTCAACGAAGGTATTATACTTATTATAGCAGTAAGTTTTTATGGCCAGTTAGGAAACTTCCCCACCCTCCTGTGCTGGAGAAGTGAGCAAACAGGGAAAAAAAAACTGATACAGACAATATAGACCCAATAACTTAGTTATCTGATTCTTTATTAAAAAAATAATTAGTGTACTTCCCAAAATCCCTTATAATTTTGTTATTTCCTAGTATATTTCAGTACCTGCAGGACTAGGCATGATAGGTGTTCCTGGTGGCCCTCCACCTCCTGGAGGACCCTGGGGAGAGGAAAAATTGCCAGTTAGCATGAATTAAAAGGTTAGAAAACACCTAAAGAGACACACAAAGAAACCCCCCACATCAAGAACATATATTTTTTTTAAGTTTTGGGTATTTCCATGTCACAAATCTGATCAAGACTAAGAAACACGAAATGCTCTGGCTGTTAAACAAGAGTTTAAGGATTCTTTAAGATTTCTCCAGGAATTTTATTCTAATCACCCTAATCCTTTATTAAGAACAGAAACATAATATCTTGCTTCCTACATTTGTTGAACCCCTTCAGGTAACATGAGAAACTACCAACTTCCACTTTGGTAAAAATGCCTACATCAATCAAAGTCAGTAAATACTGACTTTCCATAATAAAACACACATTGACTGCTAGTAATTATTATTATTTTCATTGCCATATAACTATTACTGTACTTTATCGCTTTTGTTATCATTTAAAACAGCAGATATTCTGTTTCAGACAGGGATATGTTTTCAGTGGCAGTGATTACAAGGGTCTGGTTGGGCTGTCTGCTTGCAGGATATCTGTCCATATACTTTTTCCCTATAAACTTTTATCCATAGATTTATATCCACACCCATATGACTCCCTAGGCAGCACAGGCTCTCCATATACATTTTGTCCATATACCTGTGTACTAAGCTCACTTACTTGATTTTTTTTAAAAGCTCTCTCTGCATATTTTTCAACATCACACAAAGACATGTAAGAACAACTAAATGGTAATTTATGAGAAAAGTTACTTGTCTTCATTAACTTTTGCATCTCATTTTAAATTTGCTTTTTCTCTCATTGTTTGTGTTTTTTCTTCTCTTAGAGAGTTTCTTGGTATCAACTATTTTCACTCCAATAATATTTATTATACATATTTATTTATGTATAAAGAGTATATATTTGTATATTTATATGTATTATATATACTTATATATTAGTAGATAATTTTATATATTAGTATATATTAATATATTATACATAGATTAATCTTACTAGGCTCTCAAAGTGAATAATTCTAGATTACAAATATTTTCACAAAAGGACGTTTTTTTGGGAACTCTCCAGCCCAACCTTCATCTCCAAACACTTGCTCTCTATGAAGTCAAATATTCCCAAATTGTCTTTAAATTCTTCAACATTAGAATGCAGCAAACCCATAAAACCTCCTCCAAACAGAGAGAGTTCTGTGAAGTTCTGCATTGAAATAACTAATTTGGAGACAGCAAATCTTGTCTATTTCCACTGAGCTGTGACAAAATGAGGCCTGTAGTTACAGACACATGCAAGAATCATAACCTTTTCCACAGCTAATTGTCTAAATAAAGGACAAAATAAATAGCTTTTAATTATATAATCCTCCCTTCTCAATCTGTGACACCAGCCCTGTGCATGTAGTAAAAACAGACCAAACAATCTGCCTTAGGAAAGCTCCTCAGCCATACAAATAACCTGAGTGCAACAGCAACAACAACAATAAAGAGTCTAAAATAATAAACAAGGTTAATCTCTAGTGACAGAGACAAAATCCAGCACTACACATAAACACTTTCTTCCTGCAGAAGTTCAGAAACTCTCACACGATGCTGTTTTCCTGAGGAAGCCAAGGGGCTTTTTGTCCATCCTTACTGCAGACAGTACGTTGTATTAGGAATATAAATGTTTTCTGAGGGCAGTTTGGAGCATTTGACAATGATCCTGGTGATGAACACCCACACCTGCACCAGAGGTGGCTGGGGAACCTCGGAGCAGGCCAGATGTGCAGCTGCCAGCCAGCACATGGAGCTTCCCTCAACATCTGGGCTGCTGCTCCTCTGCCTAGCTGAGATGTGAACACACACAAAGGCACTCACCACGTAGTTCCCAGGAGAGGCCGAGGAGTAAGGTATCTGTAACACCAACAGAAAGAACAGTGATTTCCTCTGTGCTGGGATGGGCTCCAGGCAGCTGCAGGTCAGTGCTCACTCAATTAGGGGAACTAAAGACACAGCTAAAATCATGGGGGGGAAACGCCTCTGCTGGCAAAATAAACACCTCTTTTCAGCAGTTGTAAAATGTTGACTATAAAAATAGTAACATTTTAAAATGTTAAGGTATAAGATTATTAAGGCAAAGTAGTTTTTAAGGTCTATGAACTCAGGCAGGACATACTTGCATTTCAGTCAGCAGGACTTCAGTCAGCCTAGCATGAACTGAATTTGTATGTTCTTAGAGATTTGTATGTTCTTCTTATTTTGATTACAATCTTCACCATAAAAGGAAAAGAAGCTACCACATATTTCACCTTAGAAAATACTGGCATTTATTTACATTTCTTATTTATGTTTTTTTTAAGGAGAAATCCTGTGAATAATCTGGTTTCCTTCTCTGTTACTGCCTTTGCTGTTATTCCCTCCAAAGGAACACAGGCCAGTGCTGTTGTGGGAGCAGAAACCGTACTGACAACACAAATTTCTCTACAGACAACTTGTCAGCCAAATGATTGTTACAAATAAATCTGTTATTGAACTTCCCAATTGATTTCAGGGACTGAAAAGACTTTAACTATCAGTTTAAAAATATCCATGTTAATCAAAAGAAAATTGAAGAAGAACTTCACTAATAGAATTAAAAAGCCAAAATTGAGAATATCAGGAAGAACTGTTTAGGAGGGCAAGCCAGACCCACCTCATTCATCTGCAAGTGCCAAAAATGGACATTTTAAAACTAATGATACATGATCCCTGAATGAAAATGAAGATTTTTCTGCTTTCTGGAGAAATACCAGACACCACTGCTCATGTAGGATCCCAGGATAGCCTTTATGTTATGGCAGTCCTGGGCCTGGCATGAAGATACTTCCCTAAATACAGGAGGATGTCAAATATATTTGTAATATTTACTTACAGAATTAGCATTGGTTGGGTTTGGCCAAGGTCTACCACCCCCAGGACCCCTGAAACAGAAGAAGAATGATGAGGCACAGAACCATCCCCATCTTCTGACCAGCTCTGAGGAAAAAAACCTGCATAACCTGTTTCCAGAGGAAGGAAATGGCTTTTTTCAAACTAAAGTGTGTTTACAAGCCAAAACTACACCAAGTTACAATGCAAGACCAGAAGTTTTGTTGTTGCATTGCTATTCAATCACTTGGTGAGTTGATTATTTCATTTACTACTCAGAAAATAAATTTAAGTCATAAAATAAATAAATGTTCAGTCATGAAACCAGTAATCTTGCTCACATAATTAAGCACATGCCTGAAGTATTGCATTCATTTACTGTGGATCTAGAATACTGCAGTATAGTTAGGTTTCATTAGTAAAACTTGTGCAATTAGCTAATAAATGTTTTGGGAACACCTAATTTATAAAAGAACAATCCATACAAAATATGTTGCTATGATCCCTGTATGGTGATGAGGATGATGATGACAATGACCATGATGATAACAACAGCAGCCACAGTAATAAATTTGATGTATTAAACCCAGAAAACCCTCAGAGGGTTTTTCTTACAACTTTTGCTGTTATTTTAAGTTTCTCACTCTCAGCTAAACCCAGCAATATAGTTTGAGGGTGAGGCTTCATCTTTTAACAATCCAGAGGGGACTCGGACACAGCAGAGGTAAAATCTCCATGTTTACAGTCACAATGTCTCAAACCCATAATTATTTCTATTTATTAATTTCTATTAATTTCTAATAGCACCAAGAGCTCCTGTTTGTTTATAAACAAGATTGAATCATTTTTTGAAGGCCCTGACAATGGAGAGGCAGAGCAGATGACAAAACTTTCACATTTCCAATGGCATTTTGGCCTCATTAGCTGAAGAAAAGCAACATTAACCACTGCAGCTCACCAGGCATAGGAGAGAGACTTTAAACAGAGAGAAAGAATCACGCTTTATTAATGAGTTCTGAAGGTTTTCTAAGTCTTGCAGAAATAAAAACTATTAAGTGCATACACTGCCTGAGGGATTTAATACTGAATCTTACTTTCTTATTAAATTGTTGATGAAACTATAGAGGAACTATCTCAAAAAAAAAATCAACAGAAAATTTATTTGTTTCCACTGCCTTTATTGTTGGAATGCTGGAAATCAAGAATGTTGATATGGTCTTTTCTGCTTCATTCAATGAAAGACTGAGCAAGGAAATGCTCCTCAGGTCAAATATTCAGCAAGTTCCCCTCTGCTGATGATCACATGGCAAAATATTAACTGGTATTTTTTTCCTCTTGTTGTTACTTTTTTTTTAATTTTTCATTGGTTTATTGGATCCTCTCTTTCAGAAAAATCTGGAATATTTGCAACAACACTTAAAAGTCTGTTTTCACCCCAAACCCTTGCACTCATTTCTGTGACATGTACTGAATCAGAGACACAACTGGGTTAAGCCACAGGAATATGGAAACTCAGAAATTTAGACTGAGACATGGGAACTCACCTTTAATCTAAAAAGCTTGGAATTTTCAGATTTATTGGACTGCTTTCAGTATAGACTTAGAAATCACTGCAGCAGATTCTGCTGGAAAGCCACATGGATTTTGTGGAGCCAAATGCTTATAAAACACACATAAAACCCCCCAGATGGCTTCCCTCCCCAGCCCCCATTTCCATGCAAGCAGGTCTTTTGTCTTTTATTAAATGTTTATTTTGGAAGCACCAACAAGGCCATAAAACATAACCATAACAAGCACTGATTCCAAAATACTTCACGAAGTATCTGTTGGTACGACCAATTTTTTTAGAGTTTGTCCTGTAAGTGTCAATCCTGGCTTGAAAAAAGAAAAGTCTGAAATTTTAGCTTTCCAAGAGGCAAATATATTCCATCAGGAAATGAAACATCTAGACTCAAGTTTGTGAATTGAAGTTAAAAGACAAAATCACACCTTTTCCTTTCTTTTTTTATTTTAACCTGAGGCATGACTGAGGTATTCTTAGTGCTTGAGACAGCACTGCAGGTCACACAGGGTGTTAAAAATCACCAGTGAAATGTAACACTGCTCCCTGAAATCTGCCTTTTTGTTCCAAAAACTGGCAGAGACATGAGATCTTCCTAAAAATGGCTGTGCCAAGTTCCAACTGAGCAGCTTACAGCTAAAATGAAGTAATTCTGTGGAAGAGCATGGGTTGGGCATCAGCTGTGTTGGACAGAAATCTGGTGGTGTCATTGATGACAAAGCAAGGAATTACACAGCATTTGTGGATTGTATGGTCTGAAATGCTGCCTTATGAGCTGCCATTTCCGACCACAAAGAGCACTTTCTCACCCAGAAAAACGGTAACATTTCATTTGGCAGATAGCCTGCTCCTAACCAAAGCAGCTTCCCTTCGCACCTTCCAGGAGAAGCTGGATTTTAAACGGCAGCTGTTTCTGTGCAGCACACATTTCTGTACTTGACACTGCCAAAAATCCAAGGAAAAGAAGAACAGAGCACTGGAAAATTGTCATGTAAAGGAAACAGTCAGGTGTGAAGGGACAGCCTTATGCAGAGTTGAAATGTGGTTTCCACAAATGACCCACACTGCTGCTCCTGCACTGGGATAAAGGGTGGGGGGCACAAATTTGGGTCCATCCTCTTCCACTGCCCCCAATCCTGTCCTGACTCTGAGCCCTCACTGCAATTTCAGAGACAGCAGGAAATGTAGAGTAGGAAAATACCCCCATGTCCTGAAAATACAACTCAAAGAATCCCAACTCAGAGCAACCCCTTGATAAAATATGCTTATAAAACCCAGCAGCATTAGTACTTCAATCCATCTTCTCTCTTTTTAATAGGCCACGAAATCTTTTTGTCATCCAGGAAACTATTTTCTTATTTTTCCTGTGCAAACTCTCATTTATGTGAATAAATAGTTTCACAATGTCTTATCTATCCCTCAATTTTACTTCTGGAAAGTTAATTTCCTTTTTTTTTGTAATTCAGCCTTCTGCTGTGTAAAACCTCTACAGTGCTTATACTTGACTCACACCGAATTTCAAATGTCTAAATATTTTTTCCACATCAATTTAATTGAAAAACATCAATTCCTACCCTCAGGAAGGCTCCTAGAATTGTCTTTAAATCCCCATATGTGCTGTCTATGACAGAGCAACACAGAACTTCAGATTTTAAGTTATTTGCTTCAAGAATTCAATGTATGTCTGGAAATCTAAACCAATCAGAGGTATGGTGGATTTTTAATATTAAATTATCTCTTTCTGTACCTCTTTGACTTCTTCAGGGTGGTAAGTTTTTTACTTGAAATGAAAATTGTCATTTCTTATTTACATTTTCTATATAAACTAGAGTAAAAAATGGGTATCTATGATATAATGAGAAAAGCATATAGAAATCTTTACTGCTTTCTTAATGTGACATCTGAAGTATTTCTACACATTTAAAAGGGGGGTTGTTTAAAGGGATACAAGGTGCAACACCCTGCCATGGCTAAATCCATGTCTGAAATAAATCTGAACTCAGATTATATCCATTTTTACCAGACCATTTTACAGACCCAGAAATACACAGAAACACTGACAAAAATACTCTCATATCTGTAAAGCTCCTCTATCTGTTTAGACTGGAAATAAATGTAGTCAAGGAAATAAGAACTGTAGGTTAGGAAGACTTTCAAATCAATTGTGTCTTTTTCTTATAAATAGTTCTAGACAGAGGTTATTTTGCTACAATTAAGTACTTATTTATTTTGCAGAGAAAAAAACGTTCCTCACAAGATATTTAATAAGTAGAAATATACTATAAACAGTGTCATTTTTAAAACTATATACAAGGATATATCAGTGATTATATTGACAAAATATTACCAGTATTTGAAGCCTGATCTGTGAAGGAAACTGAGCATTTGTACAAACTTGTTAGGACAGCCGAGGCTCCTGTGAGACAGTGGGTTCACATCTTAAAATTGCATTTACTGGTCATCAAATCATGCTCTCCTTGCCTTATCTATCCCAACTGCTCCTTCTGCAATGCAATAATGACATTTTCTAGGTACAGTAGGATTTATGTTGTGCTTACATGTTCATCCCAGGCATCCCCGGGCCACCTAAAGCGTTCAGAGGGGGTCTCATGGCACCTCCATAGTTCTGCAACGACAACCAAGGGTCAGACTACCACAAAACAAAAAAACAAAACCAAAGAGGAGGGGGAAAGAAAGGACAGCAGGTTAATGACATCCCTGTGCAACTGCTGCCAGGACAGGCCATGCCATTCATGCTTTCAGGATTCCCTGACTGTTGACTAAAAAATGGGATCATTAACCCCAAGGAGAAACAATACAAACAACAGAAATTGGCTAAGAATGGTTAACATGGTTTCAGGGGGGATTTTATTATTTACACATATTGGTCTCAAGTTAATGGCCAGCAAGGGTCAGGTTTTATAATGAATTCAGCTTCTAAAGCAAGGCAATTAAAAATCAGAACCCCCTACAAAAGATTCTGAGATATCGAATGGTATTATTTCTACCTAGATTTAATTACGTTTGTATAAAATTAAACCACATTATATAACTTTTCTAATGTACCATTACATTTCTCTTTCCATTCTTGAATTCTAACAAATCACAGAATCCCAGGATGGGACCTTAAAGCCCACCCTGGACAGGAACACCTTCCACTATCCCAGGTCTGTAATAATCAAAATGAACAGTATTTAATATGGTAATCAATGTCCTAGCAATGCTAACAAATTCCCAGCACCCATAAAATGTGAGTTTATGCCCTGATATCATGACCGAAGTTTGACTGCACTACTTGCACAAAAAAATAAATTACACTTATTTTTGTTCAGTGGAATAGAAGCAGAACAACCCGTCTCACCTGACAATCCCAACTTCCAACAGTAATTACTGCTAATCCTAAGCAGATGTACTCCTTTGCCCTAAATAACAGCACTGCCATTAGGGCCACCCATACAGATGTCCTTCCAGAGCAGTGATGCTCTCTGCACAGCCTGGTGGCCCAGGTATTTCGTGATCCAATTAGCGAGTAATTTGTGAATTTAAATTTTGTGGGCTTAAATTTTGTGTAGGTTAGGATGTTGAGCACTAGAAAAAAGAAGCTTACAAAAACACAGGATCTTAAATGACAGCAAAAATGGAAAAATTATCCTCATAAAAAGTGGCATGAGGCTTGCCTGCTGTGTGACTAATGGCGCTGCATAAAGGATCAGCTCAATCTCATATGGCAGCACAGCAGAGCTTGTCTTTCCACGTCCAAAAATGGTAAATTCATTTCAAGGCCATGTAAAAAAATAGAAAATATATTTAATAATGTTTTGTTGGTCACTCAGCAGAGGTTGTGAAGAACTGCACAACCGGCTTTTGTCAAGAAGACCCGAAATTGCACAAACAATTGTGAACAGACTTAGAAGGCAAAGCCATTCAACCATTCAGAATTTAGTTGTTATTAAAACAAGAAGCCACCAGAGAGATTATCTGAAACGGGGAAGCAAAAACGCACAGTGTGGGCACAACAAGCACACTGTGAAAAAAAACACTGGCAGCACCAGTGAGGAACACCACCACCCACATGCTGCTCCCTGGCAGTGCTGGCAGAACACAGAGGAGCCTCCTGCTCTGGTGTTCCAGGGATGCACCAGGAATTTCTGTTTGTGCCCTGCCTCAGAGCTCTGCTGGGACAATGTGGACACCTCACTTCACACCACGATCTCTGCTCCACGCCCCAAAATTTAGGTCAGCAGTGGATGAAAGAAAAGCTTTATAGAATTTGGAGATGTATTTTTGGCAAAGTTAGAGGGTATTAATGTTTTCCTCCTAAACAGCATAATCAGTGAGGAGGAGGAGGAAACACCTACTCCACTTCTGGTGTCCCTTGCCAGTGTCAGTCTTTGATTACAACACACACTTTTCTAAAGAAAGCAAGTGAAGGGATTCCCCTTTTAATTCCAAATATTAATGAAAATAACAGATTTTTAATTTCAATTTTGTACAGTTGCAACTCAGAACGGATTTTTTTTGTAAAACAGGAGGTTTGTTTTAAAAAGAGATTATGAGAACAAGTCCTGGGCATCTTTAAGCTACGCAAGGACAGAGAATATACATTAAGTATAGGCCTAAGGATACTAAGGATAACCCATCTGTAGAAAATACCTGTGGTCCTAATGGCACCATTCCCCTTGGAGGAGTCATCCTCTGCATCGGCCCACCCATGTTTGGATGACCTGCAAACAAAATACAAAATACATTCCTATGGGCAATACACAGCTGATTTAATGATGCAAGACACAAGCACCTTCTACAGCTACTTTTAATGGATCATCTCTTTCTAATTAACAGAAAAGCCTAAGGATCTTAAGGTGCTGCTGAGGAGGGAGGGTCCCACACTCACCCTGCTGCCGTGTGGGGTCCATCCCGCTGGGCAGGAGAGGCTGACTCCCCGGGACACCTCCGAGGGCCTGAGGCAGGGAAAACACAGCATAAAACCACACAATGCCTTCAAATTCATGTTAAACACACAACACACACGTTTCACTCCTAATTCCTGGATGTCTCCTCTGAGTCAAGAGTTAATGTGCTTTTAAATCCCCACATTAATCTGCCCTCTGGGTTTACTGAATTAGGTTTAAAGCTCATTTTTACAGGATTTTACCTGTAGCTGGGTCAAGTAGAAAAACACTTTTATGAATGGATCTTTGTAGCTAATCCATGAGGTGCTATTTAGCATTTCAAAGCACCATCACATTTTCAGTAAAAATGTATCCTGAGTGAGCAGATTCTCAGGATGGCTTGGGTTGTAATGGACCTTAGAGCCCATCTCCTTCCAGCCCTCTGCCATGGGCAGGGACCCCTTCCACAATCCCAGGACCAAACTACCACCTAATCCAAATTTAGGCCTTAAAGCTGCACCACAATAGTTTATTGCACACCCTGCCCATCACTGCTGCTAAAGCAGCAGTTTGTGAACTTGACGTAACGTGAATTTAGCAAGAGCTGCAACTGACTGGGATTCTGTGACTATCTTCCACTCTGGACTGAAAATACCACAGTGTGCAGACAAAAACACTCCTGAAACCAACCCTGCAGGCTGGCAGGGCTTCCAGCCACCACATCCCACCTGCCAGGATTCACTGAGCTCAGGCACAGAGGGTGTGAAACCCAAATACTTGGCTCAGGGCTCAGACACCTTTGCCTAAGACAGTATTGGGAAGTGCAAAAATCAGGAATGCACCGAGTTACAGCAGTAAAATGTTATCAAATATGAAGTGCAGTACTGATGGCACTGTACAGGTGATCACTTCATCAAGGTTAATTCAGCCCCCCTCTGTCCTGGTGAGAAAGTAGCCCTGTTACAGGTGACTTAACCTGATCCCAAACATCACCAGGTAGAGCAATACCTGGAGAAGTCTTGCCACCTGATACATCCAGCTCACTGAAATTTAGATTTCATACCTTCTGGTGATAGTATGTCAAAAGTAACAACAAATTTGTTGAAACTGTGTTACAAAAATACAAAAAATAGCTAGAAATGGGGCTGGAGTATAGTGTGACAATAGAAAGGCAGTCCTGGAAGCCAAAGCTGAACCAAACTACCTATACCATTTATCCTTTCTACCTTTCCCAATATTGGAAATGACCTAGTTTTCCTCTCAGAGTTCCACTGATGTTTTTTGGTCTGCTTGTCTTTAACTTTTCATCTGCTGACAACTCCTTCTCCTCCTCTGTCTGCACTATGGAGAAGTTGAAAACACAAATGTTCTCTACTTCCAGAACCCTCTTCTCACAGATGGGCCAAAAAAGGGCCCTGCTGAGGAGCAGCAGCTCATTACTCATCCTTGTCTCCTGGCATTGCACATCCTTTGATGGAGATGAGAGAAAATCGGGAATTCAGTGCTTTTGGAAAGTCCTCACAGTGCCTGTAGGAGCCACAGAGCACTCTTTCCACCAATAATCCCCATATTTACTGTGAAATAAATGTAATTTGTATGTCCAAGAGAGATGGGCAGGGAATGATGCATTTGACACAGAATTGAGCAGCACAGGGATGGAATCCTCATCCTGGGCCAGCAAACATCAGGGACCAAGCCTTACCTGGTTGGGTATTCTGAGAGGTGGCCTTGGACCTCCAGGGTACCGGGGGGACATGAAAGGCTGCAGGGACAAAAAGAAACACTGCTGAATAATCCCACTCACCCTGTAAATGCCACCCTGTGTCACTGCCACGCTCACACCCATCCAGCCCAAACACTGTCCCACAATGTTTAGCAGAATTAAATAAATTCAGAGGTTCTCAGCCAGAAAATTATTTAATTTTTTTTTCAGTGCTTACAAGTGCAAAATATAAAAAACTTAATTAATTAATAGCGAGGAATAAACCATAATCAGACATCTGTACTTTCCACTGAAAAAGGGGGAAAGATAGGAACCTTGCAATAGAAAACAAAAGTTTTCTTGGGAGAGTTCAGAAGTAAGGAAAGATCGAAATAATACAGAAATACCTTTCATTCACTGTTTCATAAGAGTAAAAAGCAACAAAAAATTTAACCTGTAGGGGCACAGATTCCCAGTTTATGATGCAAATATTTAGAATTTTGCTGTTTTGAGTCACCATGTCAATTCAGTGCTGCACTCCTGCCATCCCTCTCTGCTCACACACTAGATCTCCTGTCTCACACCTCAATTTATCCCCAAATCTGGCACACCATCCACGCCTTGTGAGGTTCTGGTGGCTCTTGGCTGCTCCTGAGCTTCCTCACAGCCCACAAACAAGGTCAGGCCCCCAGATAATCGAGTGGCACTAGAGCAAAAACATTTAACTTTTCTGTTCATCCCACCCCAAAGTGTGGCAGTAGCCTAGAAATCTGAGAAGATGAGTGGCAAATCTACAGGGAAAAAGGCACAAATATCTGACTAAACAGAAGATGAAGAGGATGGCTTTGGCAAGCAGGAGTACCTCCTGCTCCAGAAGAAAATGAAGAGGTAAAAGTATGCTGTGACTGAGCACAGGGACAAAAAGACTGATTTAGACTAGCAATAGCAAGCAGAGAAGCTGCAATTATTTTACCAATAATTACTACTGGAATTTTTCCTATGATCTTACATCAATAAATTAATGAAACCTTTCACATCCTGGCATCAGATGAAAGCTGAAATAATGTAACCTACATAAACACACACTCAAAGCAGTGCTAGAAAGCAATTTAAAGTACAGAGGGTTTACAAACTGGAGAAGAAAGTTCAATAACAATTGTGAACAGATTAATAAAAAGATACTTGAAATGATGTGCTGTAGAGGAGGGAGGCTCCTTTGTGCACTCTCTGATGGTGAGAACCTCTGATAAGAAAGAGAAAGGGCTGTGCATGTGGCGAGGCCCTGGTGAAACAGTAGAAGTGTCAGGAAATTAGAATTTCAACCATTTCCACAAAGGTCACCCGAGTGCAGCCACTCCAGTGAGGGCTCTGGGTTTGACTTGTCTCCTGCAGCAAACTAAACTCAACTTTATTTACAGCTGTGCAGCTCAAGAAAAGGGAAATCTGAACTGTCTCTCAATTCAGTCATGTCTTAAGAGCAGAAGCAGCCTACTAATATTATGTAAGAGTAATAAAACACAGTAATAAAAAAACTGCTCCTTCCAAGCTTAGAAGGCTTATATACTGTAAATATTAATGGATCTATGCATTCCCCTTACACCCAAGTGGAACTGCAATCAGTGACAAGCAGATATCAAGTCGTTCCTATAGTTTGGTTTACCACAAAAATGTTACCACTACAAACTTAAAAATTCTCACTTTTATGTCAGTGACTGAATTTTCCCCTCTCCACTACCAATACACTGTTTATCCACAAAAAGGTTCCACCAAGATGCTTCAAGACAACAAAGAAATTCTGTCCAATATTGTGATGCAAATATATTAAATACTCTCAGCTTTTCATGACAGTGGGACTAGTTTCAAAGCCCCCACACACATTATTGAGCACCAGATTCTGAAAGACACAAACTCAAGCAGCAGAAACATTGTGCCACGTGTTTATTCACCACTTCCCCTGTCATTTCCAGGACACCTGACATTTAGTTTTTGAACCAGTTTTACTTTAATTTTCTGGATTTTTTTGTTTGGTTTTTTTTTTTTTTTCTAATTAGGAATTGCTGGACTTCCATTTCTTATAGCATGCATCCCTCTCTCCTCGACTTCTTGGCAATTTCTTCTTCCCCTTCTCTTGCAGCACAAACACTCCTGAACTTACTGGGTTCAGAATATCAGTACTAAATTAAAACCAGTGCCCACAGACCTTGAACTGGTCACTCAGATCTTGTTTCTGAAGGTGAAAATGAAATGTTTGCATGCCGAAGACTTGGACATTTCTGCCTGACTCAGCCTTGTGTAACTCAAAATTCAGCATTTTAAATGCACCTTAAATGGATGCTCACACTGAATTTTCAGGAGGACAGACTCCTTATTTGTCTTGGAGTTACATTAAGCTGGAAAAATACTCAATAATGCAGCAGGGAACTTTAGCTGTGGGGTAGGAAGAAGACAGAGGGGCTAAAATCAGCTTCTACAATAGAGTTCAAGAACTGGCAGACATGATAAGGTGTTTGGAAAAGCAGAAAAAAACACTTCAAAACAAAGAAACAAACAAACAAACCAACAAACCCAACAACAATAATAACAAACAAAACAAAACCCAAATACCACCCCTTCAAGAAACAACAACCCCCCCAAAAACCCAAACAAAAACCTCCAACCAAAGGAAAAATAAACAAAAAAAACCAAAAAAAACCCCAAACCCAAGCAACCAAATAACACAAAATAAAACAAAAAAAAACCGAACCAAAGGAACAATAAAAGNAGAAACAAACAAACAAACCAACAAACCCAACAACAATAATAACAAACAAAACAAAACCCAAATACCACCCCTTCAAGAAACAACAACCCCCCCAAAAACCCAAACAACACCCTCCAACCAAAGGAAAAATAAACAAAAAAAAACCAAAAAAAACCCCCAAACCCAAGCAACCAAACAACACAAAATAAAACAAAAAAAACCGAACCAAAGGACACATAAAAGACCCAACCCAATTAAATAAAACAACCCACATAAACTAAATCAAGCCTCCTCCAAAATCCCTCAAAACTAAAACCAAGAAACAAGACAAAAACAAGCAACCACAAAAAAAGGGGAAAAACCCCAATCTCAAAACAAATCCCAACCAAACCCAACCAAACAACCAATCAAACAAAACCCCCCAAAATTAATAAAACAAAATAACAGGCAAGCAAGCCAGATCTAAGCCACTGCTGAGACAGAGATGCCACCAACATCTGTTGACAGCAATACATTGTAATTCCTACCCACAGGTATGAATTTCACTAATTTGGCATCACAAAAAGTATCCTGAAGGCTGCTATCCTGCAGCTGACAGCAAGGGAAGAGGAACCTTCTACTAAACTGGGTGAAAAAGAAGCCAGAAAGGAAAAACTGTGTGTAGTCACTGCAGAATATTTACATTTACCCAACACACAGTGAAGGTTTAAAAAAAACAAAACAAAACAAAACAAAACAAAACAAAACAAAAAAAAAAACGAACCCAGAAACCTAAAAGGAGGAAAATATTAGATTACTGGAATAATAGAGATGACACAAAATAAAATCAAGATGTGAAATGTTAAATTTAATAAGCTTCCTGCTCTTACAGCAACATTTCATGCTGAATTGTTCAAAGTACTTTAAAGAAAGGCAAATTCAGGAACTTGGACAATCGTAGCAGAAGTTGTAGCACTTTTTTGTTTTCTGTCTGCTCAAGAATAATCCAGCTGTGTATGGGGAGAGCAAAGGGAATCTCATAACCTGTGTTTAATGCAGGTATGAGACATATGTGTGCTGTGCAACATCAAAATCTTGTAAAGTCCTGTTTTTCTTATTTCTCAACACAACAGAAAATAAGTTTCTCAGTGGGAAAGTCTTGAGAGAGCAATGCTGAAGGGCAATGGCCTCACTGCCCACATTTTGGTGCTAGAAAATGTGATTTTACAGGAAGTATCCACCAGGAAGCTGATGTCATAAAGGCACAGAGGCTGGGATGTTTCTCTGCCAGTCATGCAGTTCTTACTCTCTTTTTCAGTTGTTCAGGAGACTCTAAAATATGATGTGGATCAGTTTTCACTGCCACCTAACAGTGGTGAAATAAGGAATTCAGAAGGTGGTGTGCTACTAAGCATGACATACTTCCATAAATCTATTGTTTCTTTAAATTTACTTCCCTTCCAAAAGCTGGGAGTGTAATGTACTTCCTTCCAGACACAGGTTTCTTGCACTGACATTTTTATCCTGTTTTTCCTCATACCTTTACATTTATCAATCACATTTTGTCTCACGTAAGTTTGCAAAATTTACAGTAATCTACAACCCAGAGAAGTAATCCTGAATATTTCAATTCCTGTTGAGACTTAATTCACTGTAAATATATTGACCACAAATTAAAAATCACATGGTGAGACACAGCTTCACACTTGGTGTGGAGAAGGACTGAAATGGCAATAATTGATTTTTATAACTCAGCCACCTACAGCACAAACATAAACACCACTTATCCTAGCAGCTGAAAATGGAACCACAGACCTTATTTGTACACACTACAAGTGATCTTAAATTAATTGTGCTGCTACTTGAGGTGCAAGTACTGGAAAACAGTTCAAGCTGCAAGAGACAAAGTCACATCTCCTCTGTTAATTCTGAAAATGATCCAATCTTTCCATCTATCCACTTAAAAGTTCTAAATGATCATAAGTGAAACAAACCAAAAATCTTTGCTCTCCTCTCTGTTTAAAAATCAGTTGCCAAGTTACCCATTCTGAAAAATAAAATTTATCTTCACATTTTTTGTTTTCAAACTCTACTCTGGACTGTAAGGTTTGGCATCACTTACTGTTACGATTACTAGTATTAATATTAGTATCCAAATTATAAAAAATAACACTGCTGGCCATTTCTATTTCATTTTCCTACAAGGTAAATAATATTTTAATATATCTCTTTAAGACTCCTGTGTTTTAGGAAGTGCTCCAGAGGTGTTTTACACCTGCATCTCTCATTCCCAAACCAAAGAAGGTTTGCCCTCCTAGGAGGACCACGGGGAACCATTAAATATGTGTGAATTGAATTTATCCAAGTTACTCTGCAATTCATTTTTCACTTCATTGTTTTTCATTTTTCAGTTTCCTCTGTGACTTTTTTTGTGGCATCTCCCTCAGCAGTAACAAATCATCCACGTTTCAGGACACTCTTCATTAACACATTTCAGTTTTAACCAGGACTAAACCCGAAATGATTTTTTTTTGCTGGATTATTTCAACGATGAAATTTGGGTTGTACACTGCACGTCTTGCAGTCTACCAGTGCAAACCAAACCAGCTGATTTTATCTATGTTATTTTACATAAAGACATGTTATTCTCAGCACTGACAGAGGATTTCTCTCTACATTGGCTTTTCCTGATGACCAAACCCATTTCCATGAGCAAGTTCTTCTCTGTGCTTCAGGAAAAGATCCCTAAAAAATAATTCCAGTATTTATGGTTTTCTAAGAGCAGACTGACAACCTATAAACAGCAACAGTAAGAGGTCTGATTTAGTTCAAAATACAGAGCAAAATACGTTTTTCCCTAAATTGAAGAGTTCCTTCCACATCCAGAATTCCAAGTTACAGCAATACCAGCTTTTAGAATAACTTCAGTTTTATCCCTGGTCAAGGAACTCCATATGGAGGGACACTGCAACACACACTTTGGTTGGTGTAGAAAAATGAGAAAACAATTCTGTGCTTAAAAGAGAGAATGGAACAAACAAAAACAACCAGAAAGTCCCAAACAAAACCTTTGGTCCCCAGCTAAACATTTGTCTGAGATGCTGAAAGCCAGGTCTGCTTTTAGATGATCTGTAGGAATTGCATTGTTATTACATCTGTGTCACTTTGGGGGGAATATCATTATCTGAAGCTCAAGATTTCATAATTGGGAGAGAAAGTTGCTAAGTTCTGCAGATGATAGTTAAAGGAATTTTTGAAAGAATTTCCAATTTTATAAGATGTATTACTTGTATGAATTTTAAACCAGGTAAATAGTTTTTTACATTAATTTTATTAAATGCAAATAGAACAGAGTATTTCAAACATGACAAGCCAGAACATCCAAGATGTATCACCTTAAAAACCCCCAAAATTAAAAATCCTTGCATTTTTAGAATTTAGACATCATCCAGACTGAAAGCATTTTCCCCAGATAAACCAAATTATGGTACATGGCTGATTCTTTGGAACAGCTGATTTACTCCTCAAGCTGAGCAGTTTTAATTTGTCCCAAAAGTTACGAGCAGTAAAAGCAATGCCACAACTGCAGATTGAGATTATTGAGGACAGCAGATCCTGCATAACTTTACTTTTTAGGAGTTGACTTTATTGCTGGTATTTAGGGAAAGGAACCCAAACAGGAGAAAAACACAAACTACTTATAGATCTTTCTAGATGATAATACCCTCTCACATAGTGCAACGAGTCAAAATAATTTTAACAAATGGAATACTTTAAAATGCAGTGTGATACTGCCGAGGACAAAAATGCACATATGCCAATTCTGCCAAGAATTATATGATATATGATTTCATGAATTTGAGTCTTCCCAGACTGCTCTGCTGGGGTGGGTGCATGGACAAACCATGGCGATTCCAAAAATACAATACTGTCCTTCCTACCAACACGAATTATATAAACTCAGAGGGAAAAAGATCCCCTTTAAAATCTAACTTTCAAAGTTTCTCAGGGCTACCAAAGCTGCTAACTTTGCTCACAAGCTGCATGAGCAGCTCTGGTGATGTTTCATTCTTCCACCACCATGTTTTCCCAATCCAGGATGGTTCTCTGGCCCTTCCCTGGATCTGCCCTGCTCAGATTCTTCACCTTTTCACTCCTTCCCCTGCCACTGCCCCACTTGCTGCACTGGAACTGAGGCTGGGCGTGAACGTGTGCCAACTCCAGCTAGTTTTGCCATTCTGTTACAGTTTGTGACTATCTCAGTTTTACAGAAAAGTTAAAGCTGCACAAATGGGGAACACAGGAGGAGGATCAGCACTGGGAGGTGGGTGATGGATCCTGGGACAGATAATGAGGTGTGGCTGCTGGGAGGGGGGAGATAAAATATGGAGGAACTCTGGAAAACCAGGAGACTGTGTGAGCATTAAGGGGAGAGCTGAAAGAGTTCAAAGGGGTTTAAAAAGAAACAGAATGTTGTTAGACTGACAGGAGATACAGGTGCTGGCTCTGCACCAGTATCTGGCTCCAGCTGTGCCATTCCACAGCTGGAACTGGGATTCCTCATTCCCTGCACAAATTACAATCCCCAGTGGACAATTCAAACCAAAATGGCTTTAGGGAGGTGCTGGGGGATTCCTCCCTCCTCATCATCCTTCCTTTAACTGCTTTAACCAAATGCTGCATTTATTGTGTCTGGAATACAAACTCTATTTTTTAACAATGTGTCATGCCATGACTTTACTGTACATATGGTGAATATTAACTATGAACTAAAATAGTACATTACAGAAATATTTTACAGCCTTACACTGCACCTTGCAAATCCATTTTCTTTTCATGTGTAAGTAGTTTTCACCATTTCTGCTTCAAATGCAGGAGATGCATGTTACTAATTTTCAATTTGCTGACTTTGCTGATTCTCACTTAACTAAGTGGTAAACTGTAGTTTACATTTATTTACATATGGTAGATATATATTTATTGCATATTCATATATAACCAATGTAAATGTTCATATATGCATATATATTTAGATATATATATTTTTTCCTGTCTAGCATTACTATTTGGAGATAAATATTTATATAGGCAGGAAAATGAAGTCCTTTTTGCTCATGTGCCTTACTGTAATAATGCTCTCCTGAAGCATTAGGTCAGCTCTACTATGGCAAACAAGGCTAAAAATAATACTTGAGAATAGTATGGATTGAGCTGAAATGAGCACGACCAGCCGCCACTAGATGGCAAGGCAGGCTCACATTACTTTGCAGGGCTGGGTTTGGGCTGGGCTTTTTTTCCCCCTTTATATAAGAGGAATATGTAACATTTGTATTTCAAACATGGTGTCGACACTTCTCTCCCATGCCATTCCAAGTTTATCTGGTGATCTGAAGTTGGTGAACGAAGCCAACCACTTGAAAAGCCCTTTAGAAAACACAGGCACCACGGAAATAATGTTTAGTGGTAAGTTGAAGAGATTTTTAACAAATGTGCTGAAAAAAGTAATGTGCTTAAAAGAAAGGGCGCTTCAGTTATGTGTGAAAAGGTACAGACAAGTGTTAGAATTTGACTTTTAACAGAATTACCAAATTAAACAAGTGAACTGTCAATTGTAAAACAACCTGCTTCCCCTACAGCTCCCAGCAGGGTCCCTCAGGTGAGTGCCTCTAAAGCCAGCCACGCTCCTCACACAGCCAAACCTTTGGGCAGCCACGGAGCAGAGCAGCTGGGGTTTAATTAAACATACATTTAAATGTTTCTCCTAATTGCAGTGCAAGAGCAGCAGCCAGGGTCAGACTCTAGGCAGTGCTGGGTGTCAGTAACTTGGGAGAACCACAGCTGGGGTTGGAACAAGAGGGGCTTTAAGGTCCCTTCCAAACCATTCTGTGCTGCTCTGTTTTAAACTCTGCGT
The DNA here is from genome assembly GCA_013400855.1 of Buphagus erythrorhynchus. Lineage (NCBI taxonomy): Eukaryota > Metazoa > Chordata > Aves > Passeriformes > Sturnidae > Buphagus > Buphagus erythrorhynchus. The sequence goes on from VZTT01001983.1 coordinate 42,987, forward strand.
TTAGGAGTGCTAAAACTGGACATTTAACTAAAAGGCAAATAAAATCCTGTGAAATCAACAGTTTGCATTCTGTTTAAAAACTCCAAACAACTCAATGAAAACACGCTCCCAAGCTTCCCTCTGGCCTCTGCTCACTTGCTTACTAACACCAAGATTGTCCACAAGGATCAAGTAAAAGGTCTGCAAAAACACACATGTAACATCTCTCAAATTGTTTATCTGCCTTAAAATATCAGTGAAGAGAGGGATGGAAATGGTCTTCTGTACCTGAAGAGCATCAGTTGCACCTGCATGACTGGATGTGGAAACCTGAAATTCTCTGAATTCTATGACCTGAACCTCTTTGATCACAAGTGGAAGATTTAACTCACTGCAAATGAGTTTGTAAGAGCCTTGTGTACAGCTGTGGCTGCTGACATTATATACATGCACTAACATTAGACCCAAAGGTAATTATTTATTATGATCTTATTCAGCCTTTCAGCTGCTCAGTTACTATGTCAGGATCAGACATGGCTCCAGAACCAGGGACAAAGGGCAGGTCACGCTGATATCCATGACTGGCCATAGGAAGAAACTAACAAATGATGTGGATTAAAAAATGCCTAAAAATGACACAGAAAATGTCCCAAATTACTTTATTTTATTATCACAGTAGCTAAGTGCTTTCCTCACACCTTAGCTCCATGTCCAGGATGTTATAGATGGGAAAACTGGAAAAGGATGAGGTGTTTCCAGACTCAGGCTGGGGCTGGTCGGGCATTTCAGACATGTATAAATAAAATCATCTCACCTCTATGCAATCTAGTATGGTTTCATGACTTCTGATGCCCAAAGCAGCTGTTTGGGTTGTACTATGTAAAGAGTCCTGTATGGCAGAACTGTTGTGCCCCACACATTCAAGTGTTGCTGCTAATGAATCAAGAGCAGACTCAGTTTCTGTTTCACACTGAGTTATTTCCAGAGTCCCACTGCTGCTCAGACTGAGAGAAGATGAGGACAGAAAGTATGTGTCTATAAACTTAAAGTTACATTCAAACACAAACACACCAGTGGAGGAAACTGAGGCACATCCTAACTCCATGTAAACACTGACTTTTCAAATTTCGCTTTTGACACTGCAAACAATTTCTCTTAAAAACCAAAAACCCCACAAACAAACAGAACCCCCAAACCTCATTTATTTGATGACAATAGCTGTGTACAACTCCACCACCTTCCCTGCACTGTGACATTTTTCTGGACAGTCAGCACTGCAGTGACCATCATCCTGCACCTGAACTGAAGTATTAAAGTACAACTACAGAGAGAGAGAAGACAAATTCAGCTGCTGGCTTCAGAACCTCTACCTCTGTGAACCAGGCATGAAATGCCACGGGATGCTAATTAACATCAGTGGTAATGGTCTACCTGCATGAGAAAACATTATTTTACACAGAGCAGTGTTTTACCACATACTGAGAGACAACAATTCTCCTGTATTTCTCTACCTCCACGTGCTATACTAGCAGACCGAATTATTTTTTAAAAATCATGAAATACATTCATTTTCTTCTATAGAAGATAAACATCTCAAAAATCACGTCAGAGGTCAGCAGTGCCAACCAGAAGCGAAGCTTGTTGGTGTTTCTTCATTCCCAGCACATTTCCTCTCCTGGACTGTGACATTCCCCTGCTCTGATAAGAACCCACTGCAGCAGCAATGACCCCACTTTGCTTATGTCCCTGTGAGTGCTCAGTGCCCACCCAACATACGAGTGCAAAAGCAAGAGGGAAGAAATTACTTTAAATCATCTGTGACCCCTGAGTTCTGCAAGCAGAGCTGGCAGGTGCTAGCTGTCAGCAGCTTCAGCTCAGCCCAACCCAAACAACTCCTGAAAGCAACAACAGGCACCCTCATCATTCCAGGGTGACCTTCCAGATAAATTTCAGGCTAAAGGAATTAAAATGCTACGAGGCCTTTGTGGAGCAAAGTCTCAGTGCACTAAATATAGACACAGGCACCTCTCTCCTGCTCTGCCCATGTGGTCTGGCTCTGGAGAACAAACTGTTTGCTGCCATAATCCGGGAATAAGGGGCAGGTCTCAGCTCCAAATTGCTGGGTGGAGAAGAATGAGGGCTGCCAGCTCTCAGACCAAGACAGAAGAACCTGTTCTCTGTGGTTTGGTTTACTCTGGGATCACAGGAGTTGCAGGAGAGGATGCAGAAACAGCCTCTCCAGGTAAAGGTGTACCAGAACAGCAGCACCCATGAAGGACAGAGGAGGTTTTCACCACGAGTTTCCCTTCCTTGCCTGCAATTTCACCTGCATTTTACAGCAGCAGATGATGCCCCTCCATTTTCAAGTTTCACACATGCAGGCTCTGTGTGCCAGCACATTTTCCTGTCCTGGGCTGAGCTGACCTTGGTGAGGCTGAGCTCTGATGAAGGTTTCAGAGCCTGGCACCAAGTGCTGCCTGACAACACCCACTGCAGCAGCAGGGCTGTCTGCACTCACAGCTCCACTCACTCACCTCAGGCTCTGACTGGGGTGCAGCCCTCTGGATTTTGGCTTAGCTCCCTTGGCTGGGATTGCTCCCAAACACATCACCGCACCCACTACCACACCTGATTTCCAAACTTGTATGTAGTCTTAAACACACAGCTACAGCAAGGATTAATAATGTCTTGGAAAATGTTCCTTTTCACTCTCAGGCCTCGCAAAAAGAGCAGGATGATGTTGTGGCTTCAAGTCAGACTCAAGCCACATACTGGCTTACCATGAGATTTTACCACACTCAACTTTCTATCAGATTATCTTTCTTCCATCTTCAAAGATCTGGAGTGGCTAGAAGTCTATTCACGCTTCTAAAAACAAAACTCCCACATCCTCCTCCTGCACAACCTTTAAAATAGTTACTCTCTCCTCTGTACTTCACACACTTCTCCTATCTGTGCCCCTTCCCCATCCAAGTAGTCATCATAGACAATAACAAAAAAAAAAGTTAACTCCTCTGACATCACAACTGAAGTGGGAGGCTAAAGTAAAAAAAAAAAAAAAAAAAAAAAAA